>CM076575.1:1466663001-1466835391 GCA_034641835.2 Pinus albicaulis
TTAAATTTTCAGAGTTAATGTCCCTGAAAAAACCGACTTCATTTTTTCCAAAAGGCATCATGTTATCTCCCAACACTTCTTTGCGCTTTTAAAATATTTGATATTTTTATTATTTTATTGCTTTAAGTCAAATATGTTTTTCAACATATAAATATAATAGTGCTTGATTGTTTTAATGTTAGAGAGTTAGAGAAATAGAGAACCTGAAGAAAATGACGGAAAGCAATTAGCTTGTTTTGGGCGACAATGCATTTTTCGAGTGTTTATTGTTGTCAATGTCATTGTGAAACACAAATCTGTGTAAAAACAGAAATTGAAAAAACAGAGTAAGGAGTATTTTGCTTATTCCAGAACTGTAGTTCTGAAGAAGTTTGTATTTTTAATAGTCATTTTTATGGTTAATGAAAAAGAGCTTTTCTCCATCTCTCTTTGTCCACATTTCTATCATTACTTTGTGTTGAGTTGAGGAACTTTGCTTCCTCTGTTTTGTTCGAAATATTCAGAAATTTCCATCATGGTATCAGAGCTAGTCTAGGCACTTAGTGAGACAAAACAGAGTTTTTTTTTCCACTGCAGGAGCTGTAAGAAGCTTATTGAGAAGATTTCTCCAGCAGAGAAAGTTCTTGCTTGTTTTATTATACAGTCAGTATATTTTCTTTACTTATATAGTTAGGATGGCAGATTGTGGAACTGGTTTGAAAAATTCCCAACTTCCACAGTTTAATGGGAAGAATCACAGTTATTGGTCCATAACTATGAGAGCATTGTTTGCTTCTCAAGGATTATGGGAGCTAGTTGAAACTAGCTACCCTGAACCTGCAGATGCAGCAGCATTGGCTACTTTGACAGTAGCAAAAAAAGACCTTTTGAAGAGCGACAGGAAGAAGGATGCCAAAGCCCTCTTTTTTCTCTTTCAATCAGTACATGAGAGTGTTTTCCCACAGATTGCAGCAGCAACAAAGTCTAAAGAGGCATGGGATATTCTCAAAACTGCCCATCAAGGCATGGAGAAAGTGAAGACTGAAAAGTTGCAGATGTTTAGGAGAGACTTTGAAACACTCAGCATGAAGGAATCTGATATAGTAGATTCATTCTTCACTCAGGTTATTGGGTTGATAACCCAGATAAGATCTCATGGTGAAATTCTTGAAGAAAGAAGGATTGTAGAGAAGATCTTGAGAATTTTACCCTCAAGGTTTGAAGCTGTTGTGGTAGCAATAGAAGAAACAAAGGATCTCTCACAGTTCACAGTAGATGAACTGAGTGCTTCTCTTATGTCTCATGAACACAGACTGAGTAGAGGAACATATTCCTCTTTTGAGAAAGCATTCAAGACTCAGATGTCTTTTGGCCAAGGAAAAGGTCGAGGCAGAGCAAATAACAGAGGTCGTGGAAGAAGCCAAAACAAAGGCAGAAATAATCCTGCAAGCACAAGCAGAAGGAGCTGCAATCAGAACCAAGATGAAGGTTCAAGCAAACAGCAAGCTCATGGAAAAAGGTATGACAAATCCCAAGTCCAATGTCATTATTGTAAGAAATATGGGCACTATGCCAATGAATGTAGGAAAAAACAAAATGACATGAATAGTAGGAAAAATGCTAATTTTGCAAATGAAGAAGATAACAATCCAAAGATTGTGTTGTTAACATGTAACATTGCACATGACAAACAAGAAGATTTTTGGTTCTTAGACTCAGGTTGTAGTAATCACATGACTGGAAATATTGCAATGTTTGCCAATCTGGATGAAAATGTGAAATCTGAGGTAACAACAGGAACTGATAGTAAGATATCTGTCAAGGGTAAAGGCAGAGTCAGTATCCTAGCAAGAAATGGAGAACAGATGATTGTGCCAGAGGTATACTATGTACCTGGTCTGAAATGTAATCTTTTGAGCATTGGACAGCTCATTGACAAAGGTTACAATGTGTTCTTCAAAGATGATGTGTGTACAATCAGAGACATACCTCCAAGTAAGAAGATCATTGCACAGGTGCAGATGACCAGCAATAGAATGTTTCCTCTCAAACTCAGGGCAGATTTGAAGGAAGGTAGAACTATTGCAGTTGTAACACAAGAAGTCTTTCAAGAACAAGTGAAAGATGAGAATTGGTTGTGGCACTTGAGATTTGGACATCTCAATTTCGGAGGCTTGAATCTGTTGCACAGAAAGGGAATGGTAAAAGGATTGCCATTGATTGAGAAACCGGACAGCCTTTGTGAAGGCTGCATCTTGGGCAAACAACACAAAGAAAGCTTTCCAACAGGAAAGAGTATAAGGGCAAAAGCACCCTTGGAAATTGTTCACTCTGATGTGTGTGGACCGATGCAAATACCATCATTTGCCGGAAATAAATATGTTTTAACTTTCATTGATGATTACACCAGAAAGACATGGGTGTATGTGTTGAAACAGAAGAGTGAAGTGTTTGAGAAATTCCGCCACTTCAAAACTCTTGTTGAGAAACAGTGTGGGCATTATATCAAAGTGCTCAGAACAGATAGAGGTGGAGAGTACATCTCTAAAGACTTTCTGCGTTTTTGCAGAGAGAATGGCATACAAAAGCAGTTCACCGCGAGGTACACACCTCAGCAAAACGGTGTTGCAGAAAGGAAGAATAGGACCATTCTGGACATGGTCAGAAGTATGCTAAAGGCAAAACACTTGCCGCATGAGTATTGGGCTGAAGCTGTCACTTGCGTAGTTTACATCTTGAATAGATGCCCAACTAAAGCTGTCATGAACAAAATACCAGAAGAAGCATGGAGTGGTCAAAAGCAAACTGTCACTCACATGAGAGTATTCGGCTGTGTAGCATATGCACATGTACCGGATCAGCTAAGGAAGAAGCTTGACAGTAAGGGGGAGAAGTGTGTCTTTATTGGCTATTGTGATGAGTCAAAAGCATACAAGCTCTATAATCCATTGACCAAGAAATTGATAGTAAGCAGAGATGTGCAGTTCATTGAAGATGAAGCTTGGGATGGAAGCTTAGAGAAGACAGTGAATGTGAAGACAATTGTGTCTCACGAAGAAGAAGAGGAAGGGACAACAGCAAATAATCCTTCCTTGGTGGCTCCTCCTCCACCACAGCAAGTACAACAAACCACACCACAAGCTGGAATTCGAACAGCCTTGAGAAGTCAAGGAAGTGCTTCTCCAAGCACACCACAGGGATCAGAAATACCCTCAAGTTCGAATGGAACTCCAAGCACACCAAGAAGACCAAGATTCAGAAATCTGAATGAGATTTATGAACAAGGAGAGGTAAGTAACAATACCGGTCTGAATTCATTATTCGCTTTGTATTGTCATGTTGATGACCCAATTCATTTTGAAGATGTTGTAAATGAAGATAAATGGATTGAAGCAATGAATGAAGAAATTGGTGCAATTGAGAAGAGTAAAACATGGGAGTTAGTGGACCTCCCTGAAGGCAAAGATGCCATTGGAGTTAAGTGGGTCTATAAGACCAAAAGCAATGTTGAAGGCAAGATCGATAGGCACAAAGCAAGACTTGTTGTGAAAGGCTACAAGCAGCAACAAGGCAAAGACTATGATGAAACCTTTGCACCAGTAGCAAGGATGGAAACAGTGAGAACAATGTTGTCTATTGCGGCACAACACAAATGGAAGATTTATCAGA
Organism: Pinus albicaulis; assembly: GCA_034641835.2. NCBI lineage: Eukaryota > Viridiplantae > Streptophyta > Pinopsida > Pinales > Pinaceae > Pinus > Pinus albicaulis. The sequence continues at coordinate 1,466,666,650 of CM076575.1, forward strand.
TGGATGTTAAATCTGCATTCCTGAATGGAGTGTTAAAAGAAGAGGTTTATGTTGAACAACCTCCAGGCTATGAAGTTGAAGGCCAAGAGCATAAAGTCTGTAAACTAAAGAAGGCGCTTTATGGGCTCAAGCAAGCTCCAAGAGCATGGTACAGCAGAATAGATGCTTATCTGATTGAGAATGGGTTTGAGAAGTGTGATGGTGAACCCACACTCTACATAAAGGATAATGACGGTAAGATTCTTATTGTTGTTTTATATGTAGATGATTTAATCTTTAGTGGCAATGATGCTTCTCTCATTGCTGATTTTAAAGCAGTCATGAAAAGTGAATTTGAAATGACTGACTTGGGCTTCTTAAGATATTTTCTTGGAATTGAAGTAGACCAAAGTGAAAATGGTGTTTTCATTTCCCAAGTTAAATATGTAGAAGCAATGTTGAAGAGATTTAACATGCAGAACAGCAAGGCAGCTGTGACTCCAAATGTAATGGGGTTGAAATTGAGCAAAGAAGACAACAGCAAGGATTTTGATCCAAAGTTGTACAAGAGCATAGTTGGCAGCCTCATGTACTTAACTGCAACTAGGCCGGATATAATTCATTCTATGAGTTTAATCTCCAGATTTATGGAAAGACCGAAAGAGACTCATTGGCAGGCAGCCAAGAGGATTCTAAGGTATGTGAATGGAACGAAGGGGTTTGGTATTTTATACTCCTCTTCTGAAATTTTCATGTTGACAGGTTACACTGACAGTGATTGGGCTGGAAGTGTTGATGATAGGAAAAGCACATCAGGATATGTGTTTCATATGGGATCGGGAGCCATCTCATGGGCTTCCAAGAAGCAACCAATTGTGGATTTGTCAATAGGAGAGGCAGAGTATGTGGCAGCAAAATCAGCAACATGCCAAGCATTATGGTTGAGAAGAGTTCTCAGATATTTGTGTCATGAACAAGAAAAGGGCACAACCATTTACTCTAACAATAGCTCAGCGATAGCATTGTCTAAAAATTCTGTTTTTCATAAAAGGACAAAGCACATTGACACCAAGTTTCACTTCATACATGAATTGGTTAATAATGGTAAGATTTTTTTGCAACATTGCAGAACAAAGGAGAAATTTGCTGACATCTTGAAAAAACCATTGGGAAAGAAAAGCATTGATCATTTCAAAGAATTCCTGGGTATGCAGAAAAAACCCAGTAGTTGAAATTAAGGAGGAATGTTGGAATTTAATTCCAACTGCAAGCTGAAACAGCTGGACAGAAATCAGATTTCTGTGGATATTTTCAGACTGATGGATGCCTCAAATTCATGCATTAAATTTTCAGAGTTAATGACCCTGCAAACAGCCAACTTCATTTTTTCAAAAGGAATCACGTTAACTCCCACCACTTGTTGCATTTAAGACACTGATAAGATTAGAAGATATATATTTTATTTTTAATACTTTAAGTCAAATATTTTTTTCAACATATAAATTTAATGAAAATCAGTAGATTTTTAATAGATACAGAGTTAGAGAAATAGAAAAAGACAGAGAAGAAGACAGAGCAGAGAAAACAGAGGAAAAACAGAGTCGTTGTGTTTTGGAGCAGCAATGCATTTTCCAGAGTGTTTCAACAACTGTCTTTGTGTTTCAGCAACATACTGTGTGGAGTTTCAGCAACTATCTATGTGTTGCTGAAACACAAATCTGTGTAAAAGCAGAAATTGAAAAAATAGAGTAAGGAGTATTTTGTTTATTCCAGAACTGTACTTCTGAAGAAGTTTGTATTTTTAATAGTCATTTTTATGGTTAATGAAAAAGATATTTTCTCCATCTCTCTTTGTCCACATTTCAATCATTTTTTTTGTGTTGAGTTGAGGAACTTTTCTTCCTCTGGTTTGTTCGAAATATTCAGAAATTTCCATCGATGAAGGTGAGACCGGGCGGACGGTCGGCATTTCCGTAGAAGGCGCCGGCGCCGGATCTCCTGAACCGATCGGGCGCTGCATGTTGGGCTTTTCAACACTCAGAACGGTGACCTCTACTTTCATATTGGCTGATTTGCAGTGGCCTGTACCGCCACAGATGAAATAGCGCGTGCCACTGGAATTGAGAGGAATCACAGTTTTGCCGCTCTTGTCGTATGATAGAGGCGAATCTAAATTGCACGATTCGTAGCTGGAGCTGTCGACCTCCATTACAGAATGAAAGGAACCATCATATTTGAATACTGGAACAAAGAAACCAACACACAGTGAGTATCAACATTTTTGCCCAAAGAATTGAAATTCAAGTGACAAGGGGAAGTAAAATTACTGAGATTATCGCCGACGCGAAAGGTCTGCTTGGAGGCCCAGGATGCATAGTCGAGGCCAAACTCCCAACCCTTGTTGTCACCCACAGTGTAATCTACAGCCATGCAAGGATTTATAACGTACAGTAATAAAGCCTCCAGCATCGCCATCCCTGCAACCGCATTGCCTAACCGCATTGCCTCTTCCCCGACGCAAACTATCCATTGAACCACGATTTTTTAGATTTGGGAATCAGTTGATGATTTGGAACATAAATAACGATGGAATGAGTGCAGAAGTGATGCCTTTTATAGAGCATGATATGTTGCCAATGTACCGCATCGTTGGCTTGACCCAAGAGCTAAGCGATGATGGTCATCGATATCACCTATTACAATTTTGGATATCAACTGATTCATTTTTTAATGGAATTCTTGATGTTTTTTTAAGCCAACAAACTGTTAAAGGTTCTTGGAGGATATATGAAGAAAGTCCAGCTATAAATGTGTGGTTATCAACTGATTCATTTTCTAATGGAATTCTTCATGATTTTTTAAGCCAACAAAGTGTTAAAGGTTCTTGGAGGATAGATGAAGAAATTCCAGCTATAAATGTGTGGCTATCAACTGATTTATTTTCTAATGGAATTCTTAATGATTTTTTAAGCCAACAAACTGTTAAAGGTTCTTGGAGGATAGATGAAGAAAGTCCAGCTATAAATGTGTGGCTATCAACTGATCCATTTTTTAATGGAATTCTTCATGATTTTTTAAGCCAACAAACTGTTAAAGGTTCTTGGAGGATAGATGAAGAATGTCCAGCTATAAATGTGTGGTTATCAACTGATTCATTTTTTAATGGAATTCTTCATGATTTTTTACGCCAACATACTGTTAAAGATTCTTCGAGGATAGATGAACAAAGTCCAGCTATAAATGTGTGGTTATCTTCTTCGTTTTAGCGAGTCAGAAACACGCTTCCATAAAAACCTTAGCGGTCCGAGAGCTTATGAGGGCGCTGATTATAGAATTGTATTTTTAGGGTAAAGGCCTGGTTGTTTTATATTGTAATTGGGTTTGAGGGATTTCATATTTTTAAATTATAAATGGCTAGGATTTGATAGTTTTGGAATATTTCGAATATGTGAATGACTTTTTATTTTTTTCACTGCTAACTTTTATCTTTACTTTATTAAAAATAATTCATCAAATAATTTATTAAAAATTTATTTATCAAAAGTTGTTATTTTATTAATTTAAAAAAAAAAAAAAAGCTTTCTTCTTCATTAATAAAAAGAGAGTTCGTTTGCATTGTGATTCTTAATTCCTTTGTTAAGCTTGTTCCTTACAATGGAACTATTATATTCAAATGATAGCCTAATTTCATAACAAACTATTCTAATAGAATTCTTATTAGTTTCCTATCAAAATGAAGTTGTCCAAGAGTATTTTACAACATTGTTTATCATACTAGCTATAGGACTATATACGACAGGTAACAAATTAAAACAAAACTCGAAAATAGATCAAAAGATAGATTAAAACTTAGATGGAGTTTATGCTCTGAGTGTTCAATAACCTGTTCTAAACGTAAACATAAACGAAATACTTGCCCGGCCCAACCCCAATTCCCCTCTTTGACAACAGATCCACCACCTGGTTTTGTTCCTATATATATAATTGTACTCGGTGGATCGAAATGTGGAAGATAGTTGCCTGAGGCGATCCATCCAGTTGGAGAGGATGTGTGGAAAGAAAGATCTTGACCTTGATCAAGCTAGTCTGTCCTAGCTGAGCCTCCATTGAATGTAAACATTCCTGTGGAGTGTTTCGACGAAATAAACAGAGAGAGAGTCGACTAAATAGGCCTAGTAATCAATTTGGAGAAATTTTGTATAAAGTGTTTCAGAGCGAGATCGATCGATACTTTGACAAGTTGAGCAAGCTAGCCTCAGTGATTGCACACGTAGTTCTGGATTCTTTTGTTCCTGCTAAGATCTTCGGAATCATGAGATAGAGGAAGTGTTGAAACAACTCAACACCCGAACCATCCAGCCCTCGCCTTCTCTCTTCTTTCATCAAATTAATAACCTCAAGGATCTCATCCTTGTGGATCAAACAACCAATTCTTTCATTAGTTTCCCTAGAAAACATAATGGGCATATGTTCAAGCATAGCCCACTGCACTTCCAAATTCTGAGCTTTAGCGTCATATTGTTTCTTGAAATGACTATACGCAGCCTGTGTAATACCTTCCTGATCTGTGATTAGATGCCCATCTAGATCGCTAACACCCTTGATGAAATTTCTTTGTCTTCTGCTATTTTCGGCGTGGTCATTTTTTGTTTCCTAGCTACACCAAAGGTGCACAGCACGGTTTACTTTCCACTTCTATCGACAATATCTTGTACTGTGTTCCTGCGGTCCCACTAATCATCTCTTCTGGTCATCGGTCCAATTTGGGATAATTAAAATAACTCAGCTCCATATTAATGGCAGTTAGATGTGACTACCCCAAACTTAAGAAACCAATTTATTATATTCCTGGTTCCGAAGCCAATGAGGATCAAATTTTAAATTCATGTTGTCCCCATGCTTCACACCATCCCATTTGAGAATAATCATCACGTCATCCGAGATGTGAGATGGATGAATCTTGGAGAAAATCCCCGATAAGTATCCAATAAGAAATTCCCTAACAAGAAACCAACCAAGCCTTTTAGAGATACCCTCCAACCCTGTCCGACCATTCCTCTAAGTAGGAATTGGGTGTTAGTGTCTATAAGTCACCAGTAATCAAATTTACTCTTTCCATATGATCGATAGGGTTATTAAGTCAAATTGTTATATTTTCAAATAAAATTTTCATATAAAATTTGGCATCTCTTGGTTCTCAAATGATCATTGGTTATTGTCTAGTTCAGTGCTACTCCCTCCACTTGCTCATGGTCATCATCACTCATCATGGTTATGTGTCCTAGTTCATCAAAAGAGTTAATGTGCCATCATATAGGTCATGGTCTAGTATTTACGTTTGATTGACATCTTAATGTAACATGAAAAGAAAAAAGAGAGTCATGCCCATTCTTTGGGTCGCCGTCATGGAAGTTGGCTCATTAAACAAGCCATTAGTGAAAAAGAAACAACCTAGAGTAGAAATTTAAAAGACCTATAACAGAGGTAATAGGTTGTTTTTTTCCCCTGAAATATCATAGATGCCTAGACCTAGAACTAGGGCTCATGAAAATATGCTACCTAGGAAGACTATCAATAAATAAGGAACTCCGCTTCGCACTATGCGATAAGAATCATCAAGAGGGAGACATGATACACCATTGCAGAGTGCATAACAATCACCTCTTGATTTAGAGATGGTTGACCTAGAAAAACACCATGAAGATAAGGGAGCTGAAGACATAATCAAAGAGAAAGAGGCACATATAAGAGAGCTGAAATATGACCTTGCCAAAGCCAATTTCATGGTGGATTTCTTACACAAAGAGAATAGACAATTGAAACTAGGAGATTCATACTGACTCGAAGAAATTTTACCAAAGTGCTATGGAGGCAAGAGTCTACTTCCATCCTAACACCATCACACGATTTTGGGAGATCATTGCACAATACCAAGTCTTGGCATGAGTTTGTGACCGAGAGACATCAAGTCCAAGTTGCAAAACTTGAGTTCACCCCAACTCGAGCATCATAGTGTTTTGTCTTGTAGGCTTTCAAGTTGTCTCTACCCTATTTTGTATTATATGGGTACGAGTCGAAATTATAATCTTATTTGTAATTTTTATATAAGTGAAATTCCATGTGTCCATGATGGAATGTGAAGATTCATATGTAATGTGAGGAGTCATGAGGGGAGTCCAAGAGTCACAAAGGGGGCATGCCAAGAGTCACCCCCCTTTGTTATAAATACATCCTCATAACTCTTGTAAGGTGCTTTTGGGAGCAAAGCTTTTGGCTAGTCTTAGGCTTACAAAGGGCTTGGGAGTTGTGTGTCAGCATTGGCTTCTGCGTAGAGTAGAGGGAGTAGACTTCTTTTGGAGGAGTAGGTGTTGTTGACTTCATGTTCCACTATTGGGGCAAGTGGTTCGTCATGTTGTATGTATGAATAGAACTTTCACTTATAATAAAATCAGAATCGGGATGTCTTCATGCATATATTACAAATGTAGTAGGACTATACTTGTTATATTTGTGATGTATGTTTTTTAACTTATGCATATGCTTATGAACTATCTTGTTTGAATTTGTAGAAAACTTATTGAATGCATGATCATGTTTTAACCCATCACCTTTAACCTGTGGACTATTATGCTTGTAGGTTTTTGTGATGAATTTTCATCTCATGTGTTCCTTTCAAGTTGCATACTATTACATGCTTCCAAGGATCGCACTTCCTTTTCCCTTCATGTGTTAGAACCGTTCATACAACATATTGACTTTCCACAAGGTCATAATGTTTCTTTAACCAAAGACACCTTGCACCACTCTATGTGTTTCGAAATCCAAGACATATCATTAAATACCCTGCTAGTGGGACTCCTACTCCAAACTATGTGAGGTATAGTTGGGACTTCATATTGGGGAGATCGCCTGAATGTTGATGGGTCCAACAATGTCAAAAATATCTAAAAGAAGAAATCTACATGCAGTAGCCATAAGGATTTTCCGTGAAAGGAAAGAAAGAGATTATATGCATGCTAAAAAATTTCATGTATGGGTTAAATAAATCACTAAGGATGTGGTATCAAAATATTTATACTTATGTATTGTGTCTTGGTTTCATAATAAGTAAAGTGAATCTCCATGTGCATTTCAAATTAGTTGGTGATTGTGCTATTTTCTTGGTCTTGTGTGTGGATGGGATGCTGCTAATTGGAAATGACACAAGAATCATCCAAGAACCAAAAACTCAATTATCCTCTAAATTTGACGTAAAGGATTTAAGTGTTGCAAATTTTATCTTTGTCATGGAAATTAAAAGATATTTGGAAAATAGGAAACTTGTGTTATGTCACAGGAAGTATGTCAAGAAAGTATGGAAATTTATTTGCAGATTACTGTCCCAAGAAAAAGGAAGAGGAAGAGGTCATGTCCCATGTTCCACATTCCTTTATAGTTGGAAACTTCATGTATGCAATGTTTTGTACTAGACCATACATTGAAAATGAAGTGCGAGTATTGAGTAGGTATGTTAAAACCAAGGAGGGACCATTAGAAAAAAAAAACAAGGCTTTGAGGTAATTGCATTTCATTATTGGCTATGGATTATGCTACCAAGGAAGACTGAGAATGGATATAGTGTTTGGCATACATTGATTTGTTGATGCAAAATAGGCTAGACATATAAATCACAAAAATAATACAAGTGGGTGTGTGTGTAATATATTTGGATGAGTGATTAGTTGGATGAGAAAAATATTGTCTATACTGGCACTCTCAACTACATAAGTTGAATGGATGGTAGCCCCTCATGTAAATAAGGAAGTGGTATGGTTATATAGATTTTTTTTAGGTAATGGGTTCATACAAAAGGATGTAAGGATATATTGTGACAATTAGATTGCAATCTTGTTGACAATGAGCCTAATTATCATTTGAAAAAACATCATATTGATGTTTAGTACCAGTTTGTTAGAGATATGATTGAACGCAAGAATGTATTATTGGAAAACATGGACAGTTTAAAAAATGTTGTAGATTCATTAACAAAATTAGTGAGAACTAATTAGTTCTATCTTTGTAGAGAAATAATGGTGATTATTATCTTGAATTCTAGATAATGTACTCCTACAACTCCCTATGTTCAAAGAAAAAAACAAGTGGGAGGATGTACGGTGTGTGTTATATTGTTTGCACACCCATCAACATGTATTGTACATTTCACTAGGAATAGGGGGGTGGGGGGGGGGCTGAGGGCAATAATCGTGTGTCGCTTCTCCTATGTTTTGAAGGTTTACAAGGGGGAATAAAACCCTTTGCACGAGGGTTTCAAGGAAACACCCTCGAAAAAGGGAAACTTTTCTGTATCCATTTTTGGTGGATTTGGAACATGGATTTTGTTATAGTTGGTTTTTTGGTGCATGATGATCTTGTATTTTTCATCAAGGAAATAAAATTTTATTTTAGTCTAGGGTAAATGGATTGGAATTTTATGGATGTCACAAGATATATATATATATATTAAAAAAATCTAACTGGTTTTCCTAGTTCAAGTTTCCAAGCTAAAATATTTGTGTTAATATGTGTATTTTACATTGCATAATTTTATTTTATTAAGAATATACTTGAAATAATTAATTGTACAGAGTTAAAATCTACAAATTTATGGGAAGTATAAAACGATATAATATTACTTCATAAAATATGGTGATGATGATTCACATTGAGTGTTAGGTGTGTGTTAGATTCTTTCCATGAATAGTCGCACGTGTGGGGGATGTCAGTCTCGCATTGTTCGTTCCATCGGGAAAAACGAGGGGGATAGAGGGGGGTGCCCCCATGTTTAGGGGTTTGCAGGCGGGTGGGCAGCCCCCTACACGGGGTTCAGGGCAGTGCCTTGGGAATTTTTTTTCAGATCCTATTTTATGTGGGCATACCCGCCTATGGTTTTGTGCATGGGTTTGCACATTGTTCTGGGACATGATGGTTTTCTTCCCCTGGTATTTTGTAGATCCAATCAAGGGAACTATGGTTATGTTCTAATCGAGGGTTAATGGATTGGGGTTTATGAATTCTTCAACATGTATATATATGTGTTGTAACACTAAAAGGAATATAATGAAAAATCAAGTTGGTAGTCCCAGTTTGGGATTTAGGGGAAAAATATCTGTGTATATATGTTTTATTCTCTTGCTATTGTTTATTTTTTGCTTTTAAGAATTCATTTGCAGATAATTCTGTACAGGGTTAAAACCTACATTTGGTATTAGAGTTGTTTTGGCTTCAAGGTGATGCCTTTTTGCTGAGGGGTTTTTTGCGCGGGCCTAAGGTAGACCTTGTTTAGTGGGAGATCTGTGGGATCGATTCTTGCGGTGAAAGAATATGGCGAGCAGTGAGAAGATAGAGATTGATAAATTTAATGGTCAGATTTTTGAGTTGTGGAAGCTCAAGAAGGAGGCTATGCAGGTGGATAAAGATCAGTGGGTCACGGTAGATCTGAGTACTAAACCAACGACAATTTCAGATGAAGACTAGGCAAAGTTGGATCGGAAGGCAGAGAACACAATACAGTTGTGTATCTCAGATTCAGTATTCTCGAATGTATTTGGGGACGCTACAATGAATGTTTTTTGGGTCAAGTTAAGGACTTTGTACCAATCTAAGTTTCTAGTTAATAAATTTTTCTTGCAGAAAAAGTTGTATAAGTTGAGGATGAAGGATAGAGACTTGGTGACAGAAGATCTAAATGCCTTCAATAATGTCGTAATTCAGTTGTCATCTATTGATATTAAAACATTAGATGAAGATAACTGCATGAGTTTTTTCTATTCTCTACCAGATTCATGGGACAATCTACTTATTGTAATAGGTGGCAATACAACTACCTTGAATTTTGATGAAATTGTATTAGCTTTACTTTATGAGGAAATGAGATGGAGAAATATGGAGGGCCAGAATGGATATGCCTTATCTATATGAGGAAGGTCCCAGAACAGAAAAAAAAATAAGTTTTTGAGTGGGAGATCTAAATCTCCACAAAAGCCTGTAAAGGTGTGCTGAAAATGCAGAAAGGAAGGGGAATTCAGAAAGGATTGTAGATCTAAAGCACCTGAGAAAGGAAAGGGATATGATGATGCTCCTTCTACAAAAGAAAAAAACACCTCAAATGAATATGGATATGTGTATTTGGCTTCTTCTTCAAATACACATGTATATCATGAGGCATGGTTGATTGAATCAGATGCATCATTTCACTTCACTCCCCATAGGGAGTGGTTCTGCGAGTATGAGAAGTATGATGGTGGTGATTTATTCTTAGGGGATGATAGGAAGGCCATAATATTGGGACGTGGAAAATTCAAACTGAAGCTGCAAGGTGTAAGGATTAGAACTCTTCCATATGCCTGCACTGGCCAAAAATCTGATTTATGTAATAAAGATGGATGATGCATGTGTAAAAAACAGTGTTCGAGAAAGATACCTGCAATATGGTTCAGGGAGCACTGGTATTAATGTGAGGAGCTCAGATTCAAAATATATAAAAGCTTCAGGGAAATAATCTTATTGATGTCTGTAATAGTTCTGTGGTTCCTGAAAGTGGAGCAGAAATCCTAGCAGTCTCTGGAGAAAATAACTTGCTATGGAATCAAAGGCTTTGGCATATTGGAGAGAAGGACTTTCAGATACTGCATTGTAATGGTATGGTAAAAGGTATCTCTAATTGTTCTCTGGATTTCAATTTATGTGAACATTGTGTATATGGGAAGTAGAATCAGGCGAGTTTCCCTTCTGGTGCTAAGAGGGCAAAAAGATATTAGAGCTTGTGCATAGTGATGTGTTTAGACCTGTTCCAGTTCCATCACTGGGTAATTATGTGTACTATGTTTCATTCATAGATTATTTCTCAAGGAATATGTGGATATATTTCTTGAGGAAGAATTCTAAATTCTTTGTAAGATTTAAAGCATTTAAGGCTCTGGTGGAAAACCATACAAATATGAAAATAAAGGTGTCGAGGACAAATAATGGTTGAGAGTTATGTAAGAAGGAATTTGAAGAGTCTTATAAGAAGTGTGGTATATCAAAATATAAGACTACTGCATTCACACCTCAACAAAATAGAGTTGCATAAAGAATGAATAGAACACTGATGGAAAAAGTAAGAAGTATGCTTAGTGGTACCAGGTTAGGATAAGATTTCTGGTCAAAGGTAGTGGAGACTGCATGTTACTTGGTTAACATATCACCTTCATCGACGTTGGAGGATAAGACTCCACATAATGTATAGACTTGTGATAAATCCTCTCTTTCACATCTGAGAGTATTTGGATGTGATGCATAAGTACATTTTTCAAAGGATAAAAGGACCAAGTTGGATAATAAATCTGAAAGGTGCATCTTTATTGGGTATAAGGATAGTTTAAAAGGTTACAAGTTTTGGAACCCAGAAACAAGGAAGGTTGTGTACAATATAGATGTGGTGTTTAGAGAGGTGAAATATGTTGTTAAACATGAAGTCCTACCAAAGGAAACTGAGAAGATATATTTTGAGCTAAAGGAGGATGAATCAGACTCTGTAAAAAAATAAGATTCATAAGAGGAAGAGCCACAAACTCCAGTTGTGAGAAGATCAATTTGGGAAAGAAGGCAACTAGAAAGGTATAGTCCATCTGTTTTTTGTTCAAATTTTTCTCTAAATATCATTGATGATGATCCAAGAACTCTCAGGGAGGCAGTGGATTCAGAGGGTGGAAAAATCTTGAAGGAGGTCATGGTTTATTAAATGACCTATCCTTGCACAAAAATGAGGCATGGGATCTGGAAGAGTTGCCGGTTAGAAGGAATCCCGGCGGGAGAAAATGGGTGTTTAAGAAGCAGATGAATGTAGAAGAGAAGGTGGAGAAATACAATGCTAGGTTGGTAGAAAAATGTTATTCCCAGGTGATGGGAATTGATTTTGGTGATATTTTTCCTCCTGTTGCCAGGGTTACTTCTATTAGATTACTTTTATTTGTTGCTTCTACATCTGATTTTGAGGTAGAACAGATGGATGTGAAGACAATATTTCTTCACTAAGATCTAGAAGAGGAGATATACATAAAGCAACCTGATGGCTTTGCGGTGAAGGGTAATAAAGAACTGGTATGAAGGTTAAAAAAGACTTTGTATGGGTTAAAATAGTCACCAAGGATGTGCTATCAGAAATTTGATACCTATATACGGGGACTTGGCTTCACCAGAAGTAAAGAGGATCACTATGTGTATTTTAGATTAATTGGTGACCATGTTATCTATTTTTTCTTGTATGTGGATGATATGTTGGTGGTTGGAAATGACAAAGAAATCATCCAATATTTGAAGACCCAATTTTTCTCCAAATTCGACATGAAGGATCTTGGTGCTGCAAACTATATTTTGGGCATGGAAATTAAGAGAGATCAAGAAAAAAGGAAGCTCTAGTTAAACCATAGGAAGTATGTTGAGACAATATTACAGAGGTTCAATATGCAGGATAGTAAATCGGTGAAGGTTCCTATTCCTATAGGTGTAAAGCTATCTCTTGAATAGTGTCCCAAGGCACAAGAAGAAGAGGAGGATATGACCTGTGTTCCATATGCAAGTGCAATGGGTAGCTTGATGTATGCAATGGTCTATACTAGACAAGACATTGCACATGCAATGGGAGTGTTAACACTGGAAAATCGTACAGCAAAAGATAACATTAATTAATTGCATGCCAAAGGATTTACAGGGTAGGAAGACATTATGGAATCAAGAAAGTATTTATAATCTCTAAGATTTTGAGAAAATCAAATTCGAACTATTCTTAAAATTCTAATTGCGCACTTTATCCTGCGAGAAGAGCGCCTTCTACGTGCCTTTTTGCTCGATAAGCGCACATTCCTGAAAGTGGAAAAATGTCGCTTTTCGGGACCACACAAAGCAAAACACAAGTTTCTCCTTACATGAAGCTACCTAAGGACAGCCACCAGTGCCCCCTTAGACATTATGTGAGCACACAAAGGAATATTTGGAGCACACAATGGAATCATACCTCTCCCTTGGGTCACCATCCATCATGTACCAAGGGAGGGAAGGAGGATTGGGAATCCCCTATATAAAGCCACCAAGAGATGAAGAATGGGTGATCACATTATTATGCGCGCCAGAATTGCCCAAGAAATACCAGCCATGTGTGACCTAGAGCTGGAGATAGAGGGGACTTGATTGTTGGCCACCCAAAAATCTTAGTCCATCACAACGGAGAGAGAGGGAGACTGCATCGGCGGAAGAGCTTGGAAAAACAACATCCTTGCAATGGGACCTAGAACCATTGTCTAGGGGCCCTTTGGCAAGTGGGTAAAATTTCTTCTCCATATTAAACGTTTAATAAGAAGAGGTCTAGAGCCATCGTTTGCATTATTATCATTTTGACTCTCTTCAATAGCTTCTGTATATTTGTGTTTTATTTTTTAGTTTAATTTGAGCATACATTTTCACATGTTTTCCTCTAGATTGTATGCTTTTCAGCTCCACCAGTTTCTACCTATTACCAATAGTTTATACGGGTAGACCACACCCCTTAAACTGGTTCTATTTCATGCACCCATGCATCCAATCCACCACAACAGGATTGGTGACTCCACTGACATTTTACAAGTTTATGTGGTTGTGCCATCTCTTGCAGGAGACCTTTGTCTACGCTAGAGAGTGGAGTTGATATTCCTTTGATCCAAATTGTAGTCACTAGATTCACTTTGAGTGACAGACTAAAGAAGGGCAGCTCCTAATATTTTTTACTTGTAGGAATTTGTGTGCAGTTTTTCCTCAGACGTGTAGGGCACGCGTTCAAATTTGACTTGCGCACAGGAAAACGCACCTGTCAGGGCCTTTTGTGCACAATTTATAGAATGAGATTTTTCTCCCTATATTCTAGATTTTTCTACTTGTGATGTGCTTGGAAACTCCTAATGTATCTACAAGCACTTCTGTTGATACCCCATTACTTGTGAGAACTTACTTTTAGCTGCCTTCAGTAGGCTTAGAGTTAGTTTTTCTTCAAGTTGGTTTTTGCAAAATCCTTCACATAGTTTAAGTAGGGGACAAATTAACCATCGCATTCTGAAAAATTTATGTTTTTCAAATTCCAGTATTCACACTTAGATAACTAGTCCAAGTAAGTGGCCCTAGGCCACGCATGCATAGCTAGTTTTATTCTTTCTAGTGTAGAAATTGTTTAGTTTAAGTTCAATTTTTGCATTAGGAATTGCAGGAATAAAATTGAATTGTTGATTATAGAAAGTAATCTCTACTACCTTCGCACCCTCTGGTGATCCTAGGTAAGCATATGAACACTCTATATTTATAATTTCATCTCCTTTTATTTAGTCACACAGATTAGCTAGGAAAATTTGAAAGCGGACCATTATCCGCAGATGTTTTCCATTTGAGTCGGGAAGAATATAACATAGTTTAAAGAGGGGATTTTTTGTAAAGGATCACCGATATCCATCTGTTCAAAATATGAGCTTGTTCACCTTATGATTACACACACTCACCCACTAAGCAAAGGAAGACACCTAAAACTAACTTAACCAAACTCAATAAATTCTCCCCACAGGGACCACAAAAGAATTTATAGTTTAAGTTAGGATCAAGGGAGTAGGCATCCAATAAGCCTCCTTGATCATAATTCATATTGAAACATAGAATTTTTGTATTTAGGGAGCTTCAAATCCACCTATCAGCCCACAACAAAGAAAACCTGAGCGCGGTAGAGACCCGATTCAGAGGGGGTCAGGATTAGGTGAAGTGCGTGGGGTATTAGTTGCGGCTACCTGACCTGGCTAATACTCGGTATTGTTAGATAACTAAGAAGAATCCCAAGACTCAAATGCTCACACGGGACGGTGGTTCTTAGTGGCCAAAAACTAGGGCATCGTTTACCCTATAGGTGATGGTACAGGTAAGCGCCATACCCTCTACCCTTATCTTGGTGGATTCTCTTCGGCTGACTGGGGGCGTCACGAGCTCTTACGGGAGGTTGTGCCGACACTCACAAGAAATATTCTCAAGGCCCAGTTACTTTTTAGTGTGTGAGGATGCATAGGTCTTCTAGGATTTTAAGTATCATGCGCAAACAAACAAAAACCATCTTTTTTGCTTGATTGATCACATAGATTAATTTAAAAAGAAAATTTGTCTTATTTTCACTTTGTTTTATGTATGTGGGCATAATTTTTCTTTGATCATAGACTCTATCCTCTCAAAATTTTCCAAAACCTAACATGGTCGACACTCAAATGGTCCCAACAGAACCTCCTCGATCCAGTCGTCTTTTGGACCTCCCCCATTACAAGGAGGGGTTCTAGATCTTTCGCCATTCAGGCGTGAAAGA
Organism: Pinus albicaulis; assembly: GCA_034641835.2. Classification (NCBI taxonomy): domain Eukaryota; kingdom Viridiplantae; phylum Streptophyta; class Pinopsida; order Pinales; family Pinaceae; genus Pinus; species Pinus albicaulis. Next base: position 1,466,682,005 of record CM076575.1, read on the forward strand.
CAAAATACTGCCACCATCATTGGTTTGTCATTTATTGGAGCAACCATAGTTGGGAACCCTGGTCAGTCTCCCAACACCACACCACACACCACTCCCCCCTAGACCCCTAGGGGGCAAAAGAGTGTGTCCCATTTGGGAAGCCAACTGAACACACATCAGGGTACGTCGCAGACTAACCCTTGTTCTAACTAGAACTTCCTGTCTTCACACGTTTCCATCGCGTCAACCTCCTAGTCACCTTTCTTAGCTTCGTTGAATCTACCCGATTTAACCAAGCTAACGAATGACCCCATCGCACACGATCCTACATGGCCTCCCATGACCTCGAAGCTCCCTTCGGATATACCAAAATTTGAAGGCAAGCAAGTGGAAGACCCAGGTAATCGTGTAATGACCAATCACCTGTGGTGCTCATCGAATAGTATCATCGACATCACTATTCGATTGAGGCTATTTCAACGCACTCTTATGGGACTAGCCGCGAGGTGGTACATGAAGCAACCCCCTGCTTCACATGGAAGATTTAACACCCTTGCTACTGTATTCCTCACATATTTTTAGTTACCCATTCTGCATGATTCGGGAATGGAATTACTGACTCATTTTAGACAAACCCCTGCCTTGCATATCTCTCACCATCTTCATGAATGGAGGTGGCGTCGCAGTTTATGTAAAGCTAAACTCGACGATCGGGTCATATTATATTTATTCTTGAAAGATCTAAAGGCGGAGATTTCAAAGGATGTGGTGCAACAAAACCCCACAACTGAAGAGGATGCAATCAGTAAAGCCCAGAAGATCGAACTGATTTATACGCAGTCAGGATACATTTACAACATCCTACTTAACACCTCGCACCTGCAAACTCATCAAGGATTTCCAGGTGTGTAGAACTTTGCAGACAACCTAATTGGGTCAATGACCGAAGGTTACCAAGGTAGCAATAGTCAAAATCTCGGTTATGCATATGGTTCTACCCAGAACATGTCTCAACCCGGATTTCAAAGTCATCATATGCCTCAGCAAAATTTGGCTAATAGGGCGCAAGCGTATCACCAAGGAGGACCTTATCCTTTAGCTGAGGATACCCAATACACAGAAAGAAACAGTAACGGAAGATCTCCCCTACAACGGGCAGGTGACAAAAAGGGACAACATTATGCTCAGTCCTCAGCACATGACCCACCTACGGAAACCAATGCACAGGTGAACTTGTGCAGCCCTCCCAAAACCAACCACACTAGTATAACTAGCAGAACTATCATCCTAATGTGGTAAAGAAAAAATAAAAAAACCAGCCAAAGGTGACCCTGGATAGGGGGCAGCAACCAACAGCGCCCACCGCGATCCCAGGCTGGAGGCAACTCCAACCAGAATTAGAACCATGATCCAAGCAATGCCCAATAGCAAGCCAAAATGCCACCTCTGCGAACAAACCATTATTGTTCAATATGTGGGGATTATGGACACTATACTCACCATTGTCCCGATCTCCCTGAGCTAAAAATGCTTCAGAGTAACCGAGGACAAGGAGGATCTTCCCAGCAACTCGCTGTGATGCAAGAACCATTCCCAAACCAAGGGACAATAAGCACTCACTAGGAAAACCCAAACAATTCTGAGAAAAGTAGCCATGAAATCTACATGGTTGGGGAAGAGATTTTTTTCCAAGCATGGAATTGCACCTATGACACCCCACCAGACAGCACTACGTCAGGGGCTAGTACTAGTGCATCGAATGCACCTTTGACCATTTCAAAGATGCCGATATAAACATTGCCAAAGATGGAAAAGGGACCTAATAGGCGAGCAAGTAACTACTACAAAGTGGCCGATAATTATAGCATCGTCTATGATTTAGCTCAATCATTCGCTGCCATGTCCACTCTTCAAGTACTACAGTCATGCCCAAAATAGTGGAAAGCCCTACTTTCCGCATTAGGCACTATCGATCCGGCCGATACGCACCTGATGGCTTTTGACTTAGATAAAGCCACCCCTAGGCTTCCTTCTATGGTCGCCTTCCAGATACTAGTGTTGGTCTAGAATATCACTATTTAGTGATATGTCATAGACAAGGGTGCATCGACATGCATCATGTTGAAATTTTTTTGGCAGAAGTTTGATTCTCCTGAACTGAAACCCTCAGTCATCACGCTTCGAGTGTACGATGGTCTTCCCTCGACCCCCTTCGGCCTCTACCAAAATGTCCTGGCTTTTTTAGCCGACAAGACAGTCCACATAGACATTGAAATCTTGGATGCTCACTTGGATTAAAATATACTCCTTGGGTGGAGTTACATGTACACCATGTCCGCCATAGCCTCCTCCATATTTTGCATTATGATGTTCCCCCACGAGGACCACATCATTACCATATACCAACTAACACACAACAATAAGTGTCCCCTAGCCAACACAAATGTAATTATACCCTATGTATATACAACCTTGGATGGACTTTCATAGTACGAAGAATATGGCCCTGGCCAATTCAAACCGTTGTCCATTCTAGGGTCATTACTAGGAGATCCTCCCATTATCCCTAAGGCATCACCCGATGTCACAAGGGCTTTGGTGTGCAATATGTCCACATCAAGCACCAAGGTTAATTAGGACACAGAATTAAGCAGTAACGACACCGAGGCATTGGCCACGACAACCTCTCTAGCCTACATCATCTGCCAAACCCCTTTCCTCTACCCCCCAGCTGGTTTCGTCTCCCAGCAGGTTTTGGAAACACTGGTATTACCCAACATATTATTGGAATTCCTAGTTTGGTACCTCATTCATCCTTTTGGAACAAGAGCCATCAACTTTACTGCCACAGGGTTAAATCCCCTCAGTCCTGAGGAGCCCCCACCTACCGAAGAAATATTCAAGACCGCCCCCGCAAAGGAAGTTCCCATTGCGAAACCAGTGATCACGGCCATGAAAACCGCAAATAGAGGAAAGAAGATGGTGACCCCCTCCATTCAACGAGAATCACCAGTCTGCGCCATATGCAATGTTATAGGCCATCCTACCCATATATGTCCAGATTTGGATGAATTAAAACGACTTGTCGGCTCTGAATCAGACATCTCGACATCGCGTTCCCATAAAAAGGAACATACCAGCAAAGGTAAAGGCAAAGCATTGCGTACCAATCATGCATGCGCTCTATGTGGAAACTATGGGTACTATACCCACCATTGTCCAGAGATACCATGATATAGGGAAGCCTTACATGCAATCGAGCGATCCTATCAAGAGGATCCCTCCATCCAGTCTGTTGACGATGAGCCTCGTACCATCCTATAATTACAAGATGAACATAGGATTGTATAAAGACCCCTAGTTATGCCCATTATACGTTGTACGCTATACGATGAATGTGGCCACTACCTCGAAGTGTTCATATCCTTGCAGCTCATCCATATATGGTATCTAATTGAAAGGGTTTACTACGTGGGACTACGGGCAGCACAATGCACATGCTCGTTATGCGCCAACAATCACCTTTTGGAAAATTGTCACTACATACCTCACTTCTAGCTAGACCTTGCTAGCGTATGCTCAGCCATAGTTTGCCTTTCCCAAGAAGATGAAATGGATGCCAAGTCCATAGGCATATCCATGGCCCAAGCGAATGAGATGAGCGCATCCATCATGTTCTTGACAACCGAAGAACGACCCAGCAGGGAACCCACAGTTACCCACGGTCACCCTTCATAAGGACGACCAGCATGTATGTTATGCAAAAATACAGACCATTGAGTCATCCATTGCACTAATTTAGAAACCTTCCCAGACTATTTCCCCATCAGACCCAAAACTGAACTCGACAGAACCTTCATATCAAGGATATTTTGCCTGATATGTCAGGGTAATAATTATAAGCGACATTGTACTTATGCCTCATAAATTCGTCCCACCATCAACATGATTAATTCCATAGAGAAGAGACAGGATGAACTCCAGGAATGGCATAAAAAGTACATCGTTGGGTCAATGTACGCCCCTCCGTAATGGTGTATCAAGCAAGATAAAAAAACACACCACCAAAGCATAGCCTCAGCCAAGATTAGGATAACATGTGGCCTATGTGATTTGAATGATCACCAAGTCAACCAATGCAGAGAAATAAAGCCCCTTGCAAACAGTCTCCGCATAGTCTCTTCTCTCCCTCATAAACTTCTCTCCAATCAAAAGAAGATCACGCGCACTTATTGCTGGATTTTATCACACTTTCATCATACGTTTAAGTGTGTACATCTCCCCAAGCTGAGAGTTGCACGAGTTGCAATAATTCTACACTCCACTAAAGAGGTAGACACATCTAAGCCAATGATACAAAAATGGAAGCATAAGACAACCTCTTCTACGTCCGACCCCTTCCAAGCATCCACGTCAGGGACAATGAGTAGCATAGAATCTCACATTATCTACATTGTTGGCTCAGTGATACCATGCGCCATCTGCACTGGCCAAAATCACACACCAGAGTCATGCCCGCTAATGGAAACATTCAGGCACGTCTCTGGCAGGAAAAATTTCCACCTACTAGAAATCGACCATCCTAACGGGGAACCCAACCTTGCGCCCATAAAGAATCCCATTATAGAGATTCTTCCCCACCAAACGCCAATGACACAATCCACCATATATTATTTCTATCAGCGCATATTGGCGATAGGATGACTGCCTCCCCTCTGTCCAAGGATTTACACCATATTCCTGTCGTAAAAAACCAAGGCACCTTGCACTTTTGCATTTATTTCCGCAAAATCCCAAATATGCATGCTGCCATCGAACTCCTCGATGACACCCAACCTCTAGAACAACGCCTAGTACAACTAGAGCTTGTCGATGAAAATCGACGACAGTCGCTGCAACACAATGAGGCCCACAAGAAAAGGGTTAAAGCATCATTCGACCACCACATCACCCCTCGCTCGTTCACCGGGGTAGAACTAAGTCCTCCGCTATGATGTTGCAAAAGAGGCCTTAGGGCCAGAAAATTTTGAAACCTTGTGGAAAGGACCCTACATCATTAAACATTGCCTCTGATAGGGGGCATACATCTTGACAGAACCAGACGGGACTTGCCTCAATAACCCTGCCAATGACCTTTACCTCAAGAAATTCTACCCATAAGGGGCCCAACGACCCTTCCCCTAGAGTAAGAGTACACAAAGACCCAACCATTTTTGACCCAAAGACTTAGTTAAAAGTGCTCAAAGTATCACCATGGATCACCAAAACGAACCCTATTTCGGATTTGCTGATGAAGAATCAAGATGGTCTCAAAATTTAGTCGTAGCCACCTAAGTCATTTACCACCCTGACTGATCACCACTATGTGAAAATGGTGTGTGTATCGGTTCAGCAAAAAAAAATCAGGCAGAATATGACACCGTCATCAGACTTATGTGCAATGGTCTCCATCGGGGCATTCGCCATATGCATATCTACCTCGATTCCCAGTTAGCAATATCACAACTACACCAAAAATTCGAGACAAGAGGTACACATCTGTTTAGAAAATATTTTCAAACAATTTGATTACATCACATTTTCACATGTACCAAGAATTCAAAACCAAACAGTTGATCACATAGCTAATAATATCCTAAACTAAAATGCATATTGAGTAAACCATCATCCATAAAACCAAAAATATAAGCATCCATCATCATAACAAAACACATAAACCGAAACAGGTGAAACATCATGTAGAGCCGCAAAAAATATCTCTCATATATATATCAAAAAATATGTATATCTAAGTGCAAAAAATAGTGTCGCTAGCCCACTGGCCAGCCCAAAGATACAACAATTGTCAAAAATAAGGGAAGCATCCTCATAATGGGTGCTTTCCCTGTGTACAAAACTACTCTAGGGGGGTGCCCCCTCAAGCGGGGCACCTGGACCCACCACTGCTCCTGGTACCACCACCAGAGCTATTGTCACCACTACGATCGCCACATGACGTAGAGTGGGCTAATAATCCCTCTCGCGGGCCATCACTATCTCTAACCAGAAATCCTCGAAGTCATCCATGTAACCTTGAGCAGGCATACCCTGGGTCAAGCGATCCACTCGACCCTAGAAGTCCTTAAGAGTAGTCAGTTGAGTTGTCAGTGCTCCAATATGCACCTCTGCCACATCAGTACCAGTCCGCTTGGCCGCAGCCTTTGCAGAAGATGAGCTGCTACCCTCACTTGAGCGGCTAACACCATCTCTGCTAGGTCCACCAGCACCACCGCCTGCTCCACTTGCATCACCCCCTCCCTGATCACCTCAAGGTCGTAGTGGAGGATCGTGACCCACCAGTCAGGCCACGGGGCGACCTACCTCACCAACATCAGCACGAGTAACTAAAATAATGTCAGTGTCGAAAGAAAAACACGTAAGTACATAAATACTCAAACAAATGCAGAACAAAATATAACACATATTACCTGCAGGTCCCCAAACATAACCAAAAGGGAGACCCATGTCTGGGTCACCCTAGAAGTCCATCCCTACATATGGGTATGGCAAGAACATCTGTGGGTTGGCCTCAAACCAGGCCTCTGTCGTGGCATTCCAATAATGCTCCACCATGCCACCACCGCCCTGCGACATCATTGGAGCCCACATCCTCATATGTGGCTGTCGTGGCCCCCCAATAGGCACTGCCACCAACGGTCTCAGCAACACCACCCACTCGTACATCATGATGCATAAGATACTGGCATACACAAAAGACTTCGATCCACATTGGAACCTGTTAAATTGCGACATCATACCATCAAAACAAAAGTGGGCGAAGTCAAAGAAATGCTTGGATCTCAACCGGCGCAAAACTCCAACCTGCGGGCCAGGCGCCCGATGCAGATGAAACAACCCCGCTAGTCATATGATCACTTCCAGAGTACGAAACTCTACCACATATGTAACTGATGCAATACTGATGCATCCCTCAGTGAGAGGTACCCCTCTGTAATGATGCCTCCGGAATCTATCCACGTTCAATCTCCCTGAGGAGAATGGGTATCTCAAAGCCTCCCCCTGAGGCAATAACCCGGTCACAAAGTCGATATACATCTCGGGATGGATCACCAAGTTCATCCCCCGCAACACGAACATGTTGCACCTCCTGCACTAGTGCTTTATAATGTAGCGTAGTAAGCGGTCCTATGACTGCAGAAACTCATTTTCAGAAAATTTCAGAAGGCCCCATGCAGCCAATTGACATCGCACCCCATCATCTGAAGCTAGAGCGGTCAGGATCTTGGGTCAGTCCCACTCTCTCCACACAAACCTATCATCAACACAGGCATCTATCAGTACAGAGAAAAAACCACAAAAATAGAAAAAAACCAAAATTTTTTGTCACCCTGGCCTTGATCGCCTGTCCCTCAGAGAGGCGTGCCCTCACATGCCTGTATTCTTCACCAACATTCCTTTGCACACTAAAATAAGGGAATAGCATGCCCTCACATGCCTGTCCCTCAGAATTGTGTGCAAGGAAGGTGCTCTTTTACCTAGATCGGCCACGCAATCTGGGGCAAAAGTCACTCAAAGGTTGTACAAACCCAGTTTGTATGGCCCCCGGCACCAACAAATTGAAAAAATTAAAATGCAAGACGTCATGAAAGTTACCTTGGCATAATATCTCTAGTCCTTGGTACATAGTTTGACCGCAACGGCAAGGAAGGCTCTGCAAACACCTCTGATCTCCCAAAACTCAGCAAGTACAAATGAATAGGATGAGGGCCATAATTCCCTATTTATCACCCTTTTCAAAAACTTCAGAGGTCCATAACAGGAGATTAGAAGGTCCATTCTACGAACGGTAAGTTGCAACATCATCAGTATGCCATGACGAATGAAAGCATTGCCACACATTCGCTTTCCAGGAAAAATAAATTTTCAGTGCCGACAGGTATGCCCTCTTCCATCTTCCTTTTTAAAGCTCATGCCTTTCAATAATATTTTACGAAAAGAAGATGCTTTCACTTGAGGTAGTTGTTTCTATAGGAAGAACCCACAAAACATTTACAACACCATCTACTGAAGGTTCCGAAGCAAGTATCATTCTACCCCTAGCATGATAGAGACCAAGAAAACTTTGCATATCCTGACATCATTTCTTCATCAGAAATAAACCATAGGGTCCTCATATCTGACCGTGTTTATCATTACCTCACCTTGCACATGATAAAAATCTGTGTTGGTTGGTAGAGTCTCCCCTCCATGGCGCTTGTCACCCAAAGTAGACCATGTATCACAGCAAAAGTGACGCCATGGCCATACCACTTTAGTCGAGGAAGCACCTCATCCCCATTCATTCATCATGCATAAGGTCAAGTTTAGCATATAAACTGAAACCCCCTTCCTAGACGACTAGGTCCACCATACCTCCACCAGCATAATGCCATCTGCAACACTATTTCATTCGCTTCATCAACCCTGCACATGAGACCAACCAATGGGACCCCCACCCCTAGCAAAATACTATACTCACACCTTCAATGAGAGAACACTTTCATGTTTTTGGGTACCCGTCTCTGTGTTTTGTACAAACCAAACCTCATTATTTTATTATTTTGGTAAGTGTACAAAGACCACAAACGATGCAGTTCACCCCTTCACCCTCATATTTCATATTTTCTCCCATGGTAGTAGTCCCTCATTCCCCTTGGTCGGAGTATTTCACCCCCATGTATGCACCATCATTAAATTCATAGCCAGGTTTACACCCGCCCTCGAATTCCTACCGACTCCAGGGATTTTACCTTTAGAGATAGCTATGATTGCCACTAAGTTGCTAAAGTATACTCCAACCTCGGTCCAATGAATCCCCATCATCAGTATTCAGTCACCTCTCACCAAAATGCCTATGTTAAACCCATCACATCCAGGTTCTTGAATCCTCAGATCAGCGACCCATGGTTTAGTTAAGGCTTCCTTTTTGTCAACCTCGACACCTCTTTTCCAATAAGGAAGAGGTACCTTGGATGACTCCTCCCCATGCAAAGAGGGATCCTTGGGTGGCACTGTGGGAGACATCATTGTCCACAGATGTCATCGGTCCTCCTGACATTTGAATACAACAAAATATTTCATGTCAATATGGTATCGTACGTTACAACCATTTCACTTTGATCAGATCTGTCGAATACCCATGCCTCCTTAAGCGTCTCTGTTAACAATGCTTACACTGGAAGGTCCCAGCTGGTACATATGCGTACATTGCGCAGCTATATGCCATACCAAGTTTACGCATAAGGGTACCACATTCCACCTACCGTCAAATAAAAAAATCCCCTGAGGGCGTTAGAAATCGTTGTCAACAACTTCCAGCATCACTACCACAATAGTGACACAGAGAACACATGTATCTGTCAATTTTGTTTAACTAGCCATAACATTACGAGCATGGGACATGCCTGCCTCATTGAAATTTTGTATATGCGTTGTAAATTATATTTTCTTGCAGGAATCCCCTAGGCCATGGTCATCTCAAAAACGGTGCAGGGTGTTGTCAATTCCAAGTTTCATGCAGGTCTCCCTCTCTCTCTCTATGCACAATACAAAAAAGAAACTATAATGTATTTCAGCTATATAGTCCTTCCTAGACCTCACACATTAGGGGGAAACTGTTAACACTGGAAAATCGTACAGTAGAAGATGAAATTAATTAATGTCAGGCCAAAGTATTTACACAGTAGGAAGACATTATGGAATCAATAAAGTATTTAAAATCTCTAACATTTTGAGAAAATAAAATTTGAACTACTCTTAAAATGCTAATTGCTCACTTTATCCTTCGAGAAGAGCGCCTTATGTGTGCCTTTTTGCCTGATAAGCGCGCATTCCTGAAAGTGGAAAAATTTTTCTTTCTGGGACCACACAAACCAAAGGAAAAAGTTCTCCTTACATGAAGCCGCCTAAGGACAGTCACCAGCGCCCCCTTAGACATTATGTGAGTACACAAAGGAATATTTGGAGCACACAATGGAATCATACCTCTCCCTTGGGTCACCATCCATCATGTACCAAGGGAGGGAAGAAAGATTTTAAATCCCCTATATAAAGCCAACAAGAGATGAAGAATGGGTGATCACATTTTTATTCTCGCTAGAATTTCCCAAGCAATAGCAGCAGTGTGTGTCCCGGAGCTGGAGATAGAGGGGAATTGATTTTTGGCCACCCAACAATCTTAGTGCATCACAGTGGAGAGAGAGGGAGACTGCATGGGAGGAAGAGCTTGGAAAAACAACATCCTTGCATTAGGACCTAGAACCATTGTCTAGGGCCCCTTTGGCAAGTGGGTAAAATTTCTTCTCCATATCAAACGTTTAATAAGAAGAGGCCTAGAGCCATCATTTGCATTATTATCATTTTGAGTCTCTTCAATAGCTTCTGTATATTTGTGTTTTAGTTTTTAGTTTAATTTGAGCATACATTTTCATACTTTTTCCTCTCGATTGTATGCTTTTGAACTCCACCAATTTCTGCCTATTACCAATAGTTTATAGGGGTTGACCACACCCCTTAAACTGGTGTGATTTCATACACCCATGCGTGAAATTCACAACAGGGAGTATTGAGCAGGTTTATGTCAAAACTATCATTGGACAATAGTGAAGTGGGTTTTCAAATGTCTACGTGGCACTAGTGATTATGGTTTGTACTACCAGGGAAGACTAGTATTGGAAAAAGTTTCGGAAATCTGTATTTTTGTTTATGAAGACGGGGCTCGAGATGTGTACCAAATAAGATATACAAGTGGGTATATGTTTATCCTATTTAGTGATGCAGTAAGTTGGATGTCTAAAACACAATTTGTAGTGGCTCTTTCAACTACAGAGGAAAAATACATGCCAGCCACTCATGCAAGAAAGGAAGTAGTTTGGTTTCAGAGATTGTGTTCAAGTATGGGGTTGGTGCAGTGAGCTATAAATATAGACTGTGATAGCCAGAGTGAAATTTCGTTGGCTAAGAACCCTTCTTATCATTCAAAGACAAATTGATGTTCAATATCACTTTGTGAGAGATATGGTTGAGGATAAACATGTGTTGCTGGTAAAGGTGGAAACTATGAAGAATGTTGCAGATGCATTGGCGAATTTTATGAGCACTCAGAAGTTCTCTTGGTGTAGAGAAGAAATGAGTGTTGGAGGTTTAGAATATTGACTAAGATCTCCTATGGCCTCCTGCAAAAAGAAAACAAAAGTGGGAGAATTTTGGGTGTGTGTTATATTCTTTCCAAGAATAGTTGCATGCATGGGTGGCATCAACACTTCCCTATTCATTGCGCCGAGCACAACGGGGGATCACATGGGGGGCGGTAGCCCCCACTTATCATGGGGCGGGTAGCCCGCTGCATGGGGTTGGGGGCAGTGCCTCGGGGAAAAAAAACTTTTGGACCCTAATTTAGGTAGCTATATCGACCGATGGTTTTGTGCATGGGTTTTCACATTTTGTGCATGGGTTTGCACATGGTTTTGGGGCACAATGGTTTTCTTCCCTTGGTATTTTGTATATCCGTTCTAGGGAACTATGATTATTTTCTAATCTAGGGTTAATGGATTGGGGTTTATGAATTATTTGGAATGCATATATGTGTGTTGTAACACTAAAAGGAATATAATTAAAAATCAAGCTGGTAGTCCCGATTTGGGATCCAGGGGAAAAATATGTGTATATCTATTTTATGTTTTATGCTGTCGCTATTGTTTATTTTTTGTTTTTAAGAACTTGTTTGCAGATAATTTTTGTACATGGTTGAAAGCCACATAGAGTAAGAATGATATGGTCTATCATAACTTAAGAATATATTAAATTACTTGAAATTATTTAGCATTTTATCTCTATGTTTCAAAAGCATTAAGAGAAGCATTCCTGCATCAGCATGCTTTGGCTAACTTAAATGGTCTAGAAGGCTGGTATTCTGAGAAACATTTCTAAAAATTAGTTCAAATGCGAGTACAATATGGATAATCTAAGAGAAATTGATTTTGATATTCAACCTTTGTAGTGTCTCAAAGGAATATTTCATTCAATGGTGGTTTTGGAATTGACCAACGAATACTTTCGCTATGAAGATCTTGAGAATTTATTTATTTTATTTAGCAATGTTAATTTTCTTCTTAACATTAGTGAATACATCAAGATATTTTTATTTTTATTTCTAAGATTTGGGTTTATCACCTCCTTATAATACCTTAATTTACTCTTACCCTCTAACTCTTTCTCATCCCACAATTTCCCCTTAATTTTTGATATAATAATAATTTTAATATTATGCTTGTTTTGCAAAACTATCTCCTCCATTATTCCTGAAGAATCTAGATAATATTGAGAAACCTTGTTCCATCCCCACTCGAGCCAAAGGAAATGGTTTTGTTTAGAGTTAAAATAAATTTTAGGAAAACTCTTGGATTTCGTGTTGTTTAACTTCTTCTTATGCACAATTCATCTAGTCATATGGCAACTTTCAATGGGGGAAATAATTTTTTCAAGAGTGGGATAGAATAGGTAGCAGTTTCATTAATATTGATATTTTATGTTATAAAATACTTTTGTATTTTTTATATTTGTTATCACTCAGTAATCTCTCAAAGTTAAAGAAAGATATTTTGAGGTAACCACAGACCAACTTTTAAACTCTAGGATCTAGCCTTCCTAGGGTTCAGAGAGGGCTCTCTCTTTAAGATTTAACTTTGTTTTGATTATAAGATATTAGGCTAGTTATGATTATGAAAATTGGTTTTGATTTGGTTTGGTTTGGTGACAAAAAATCACTTAGTGAGATGGATAGTGATAGGTCTGTTTGTCCATTGGGCTAAGGAGTCAAAATTCAAGCAGAGAGAACTAGGATCAAGGTCAAAAAGTCAAATATTTTCAGGGCAAGATAGACAAGTCATTGGAGATCTTGGAAGGCTGATTTTTGAAGTGGTTTGATCGGGATAAAGAGAAATGAAGGATTCTTTAATCTGGAAAATGAAGGAGTAGATAGAGGTCATTCAAAATAGGGAACAATTAAGGGTTCCCTACTCTAAAAATAAATAGAAAACATATAAATGATAAACGGTTAAAGGCAAGGTGCTTTTAAAAAATCCTGTAATAATACTCTTGATTTATCATTCAAATTTAGAATACACAATGGATGCATAAAAACATAATAGGATAAACAATAACAAGTAGAAAGTACTTCAATTTAATGGCTCATCACATGAATCCTGAAATATGATGCTAGATGATTCGATCTAGTTTGCTACTCGAACTTGTAACAAAAATCATTTAAGTACAAAAATATTGACTATAGAAATCTTTAGAAATTTATTCCACAATAATACTTCAACTCAGGAAGTATTTATAAAAATTCTAACTAGAATATCTTGAAAAAATATCAAGATTGGTTTACAAATATCTCAAACTGTTTTACATAAATAGAACTTAAATAAAGGACACTCAAAACTAATGAATCTATTTGGTAGTATATTTATGGATTGATGGTGAAAAATAATAGAATTCTAATTTGATATCAACTCTTAGTTGATGATGAGGCATCCAAGTCACTAACTGTCTCCTTCCTTTGTGAATTTTGCTCCAAAAATTCTGCAAACTTGGGGTCCAATGATAGCTTTGTATATATCAATCCGAGATATATATGTAAAAATTAAAAGAGGTTATTTTTTTTAAATATTTTTGTGAGATAAACCTCTCTCAGTTTCCTAAAATTCCACTCTCATTGTTCAGAATAAGCTCTGCAAAACTATGTGTAAAACAAAATTTTCACAATCTGAAAATTAGGTTGTGAAGATGTGCATGTATCTCTCATTCTGTAATATCTGTGTAAAAAGTGAGATATTTATTTGTATATTGGCCTCTTAAGAACATAAACCACCTCTAGTTTTGAAAAATTAATCTTGGATTGGCCACAATAGTTTCTGCAAAACTATGACTTAAACAGGAAATTTCTGGAAAATGTCCCTTCCTGCTCTGTTTTCATCTTTTAACTTACTGTTCCTTTAATTTTTTTTACTTTCAATTTAGATAAAATTCATTGTTTCTGGTGAAAGTGTTTTCATCTCTATTTAACCATTACTACCTCCATGTTTACTTTTATTGTTTTACCTTGAACACTTTGTTTTTTCTGATTTGGCTTTGACTCTCACTTTCATCTGATACACTTTAGCTCTGAAGCTCTTTGACTGTTCTGTTTTCACTGTTTGATGTTTTATTGAAGGAAAATATGTTGTAGGTGGCAAAATACCTTTTTTAAGAAGTAAATGAATTTTTTTTGAGTCATTCAAATGTACCTTTGTGTCTTATCTGCCTCTGTTTTATCTTTAATCTCTTATTTAGGCCTTTTAACTGTTGGTCTCACTGTATTTTTCTTTAGCTCTTCCTTTATCTTTGTTTTTATGACTGATTCTCCTTTATTTTGCCTTTCATATTTGACTTTATCATCTAAACCATTGATCTCCTGTCTTTTTGGGTAATATTTTTTATTTATATTTTGATATGTGTTTACCCTTTTAACCTTCATTGCTTTGTTACAGTCTTTTGACTCTCTTTTATTCTCACTTTACTTTATGTCTATGTTTATGGTGTAGGAGTGTGTTATTCTAATATGGGAGGGTTTTAATAATCCACCGAGGATCATGATTCATTGGTGATTAAGCTTTATCTTCGCCTCTGGGTTCTTCATAATGGAACAAATCCTCTCGATCATCACCTAGTTTTTTATTAAAACATTTTTGGACCTTTGGAATGATTTTATGCATTTCCACCATTAAACCTGCACAGAAAATGAATAATTAAATATTCAAATCCTGTGTAAAGGGATTTTCTACATTTATCGAGGGTTTATCGGGCATTTGGAGGGCTTTTGGAAGTTGTTGCAATCCTTGGAAGTATATCAGAGGCTTCAAGCGGTCTTGGCAGTAATATTATATAGATCTATGGTTCTTTAGGTACGTAAATGGTGTACAATGCTTCGCTTTTTAGTGAGAAGAGTTTAAACCAACATAAAATGTAGGAAACATTTAAACTACGTTATATGAAGTTTTATAGAGTTTTTAGGTTTAAAACAATATAAGCATTGAATGTTGGTCAAGTCAGAATGGAGAGTGGTTTTTCCACCAATGGGAGAAATACCACCAATGGTTATCACGCAAGGCAGGAGTGGTAAGTGGTTTATTTGGATCATATGCGATCTAATCTAATGTCGCCACTTCGAGAAGAGAGAAGGTTGCCAAACCACCCATTTCGCAAAGTTTGAAATGGTTAATGTTGGCGCAAGTTAAAATGTGATATCATGCGGTGATCATCGAATCAGAGGATAGGGATGTGAGTGGTGGAGATTTAGATGAGGAGTCACTTGGCGGATGAGGGCATGGGGCCCAGGCTTTTGTGTTGTGGCAGGATTAATTTTATCGTTTAAAACATAGTTTTAAACATAAAACCATGTATTAATTTGATTGGCGAGGTGATATTTTATATGGTGTATAAAACATTAAAAAATGCTTAACAACCAATGGCGTGGGATATATTGCTTTTAAGCTATGGGGAAAGGGCAGGGTTTATTTCGGCACATGGGGTAATTAAAACCATAGGTTAAAATAAAATAATGGGTTTTGGGATATTTTATATAAAATGAATTAATAGAATATACGGGATGGGGTATTATAAAGGGAATTAATACTTTATGTTAGAAAATTAATATGTAATGAAATGTAATGAGACGAAAATACATAGAAATAAACTAAGTAAAGTGTAAAATAGGCATTTTAGCATAAAATTTATCCCATTTTGATATTTACACATAAACTTAGGATAAATTGTATTTTGTCGGTTTTTGAGTGTTTTTGGATGAAATGAAATTAATTAAGGGGGATTTTACTTTTTTTAAGCAAAAAGGTGTTTTACATAGGCAAAGGGTTTGTATTTTTGGAAACGGGTGAATATGCTGATGAAATGGGCTTTTATGAAGAGAATCCAATATTTTTAACCAATCAGTTACTAAGCTTTGGGTCCAGTCCCAACAGAAGTCAGAGAAATGCTCTAAGCCTTTTTAATTGAAGGTTTTGAATACTGGATCATTGTAGGGGAGGGAAAATTAGTAATTTGCCAATGATTATTTATTACATGCCTTGCACAACTACTTTCTACCTACCCATCATTATTCTAACATTTTTTACTTCATTTGCATGGGTGCATTTAAGCTTGTAACCCTAAATCCATTTTTCTTTAAAGCATAAAATATATAATTATAAAATTATTTCATCTGAGGGCTTAGATTAAACTGTTGAGCTCCTAATTTATTCTCTAACTATCTACTGATTTGTCAAGTTTTAAACTGTTTGACATATCTTTATTCTCTATTTAAAGCATGATATTTAAAGCATGAAAAGTTAAGATTAAACTATTTAACTGATCATGGATTATGGCATTTTGAACAATCTACACATAATCATTATTTTTTGCAGTAAAAGTAAATAGTAGTGGAATTTTGACTTGCTCACTTTCATGTCTTATTTCTCTCTCTTTTTTCTTTTGGGGGTACATTTTTTATTCTTTTTTTATCTTTTATTTTAAAGTCCTTTGATTTTTCTTTTAGGACTTTTACACTCTTTTAATTTTTTTATTATTTTTCAATATGGGAAAAAAACTTGCAGAAAGCAAGGTGTGTACATATTTACAAGATTATGATGCAGGAGCATCAAAGCTAAATTTTCATTATTCATTTGTGTGATTTAGGGGGTGAGGTGTTTTACTTATTTTTCTCATTTTTAATAAATTAAGAGAGAAAATATAAATATAAGGATTATTGTAAATATTCCTTTAATAAATTAAGGATATGAGTGGAGTTGAATTAGGTAGATATCTAGGGATTAGGAATTCCATAAACAGGACTTAGTTGAGTCCAAAAAAAGATAAATCTAATTCAGATTTTAGTTGAGATTTGTGTGGAGGAAATTACGGCGTGGAATAAATTCATATTTAAGTATAAATAGGAGGATTGTGTGAGGATGAAAGACAAGTGAGGAATACATAGAGAGAGAGAGAAATGCGTTGAGAGATTTTATTAAAATGTCGAGAGCCGAAAGGCCATCCACTGTAATATTTGGCCAAGGAGTTTCTTGTGTTATTGTATATCAACATTTTTTTGTTTGTATAGCTCTCTTTCCGTTATGTATATTTGAAACTGAATGAAATATTTGTTTAATGAAGAGTTTTTTTTAGATTTTAATGCTGAAGGAAGCACACGAGTTTTTACGTGCTAGGATCTTTTTTAACCCTGTATCATGGCTTCATTTGGTATCAGAGCCTAAGGAGATGAGTTGGAGGATGAGTCTCTCCTACGTTGAGGCTATTTCATTTGATTACTTGTTGTGAGCGAGGAGAGCAGGACCCAAGGTGCGTCCAAACAAGAGAAAAAAATAGATCATAGTTCTGTGATTTGGGTGTGTGATCTTAAATTTTTGGAGGCTGCGTGAAGGCCTTAATGCATTTGGGCAAAGGCAACATCGCAGGAGAAGAAGTGCAAGCCTTGATGCATTGCTGTATCAAGCAGTGATACCACGGCAAAGACACCACGAGTGACATGGTTAATTGGCTATAGATTACATATCGAACTGGATATATGTTGCATGGGACATCACAGGCGATCGTGATAATGGCCACAACATTACCATATGGAATCATTGGCACCACAACATTGAATCCTGTCTCAAGCATTGAAACCACGTCTTTGAAGCAGGTATATAATTTCATTTGGAAGTGGTGTAACGTAAAAGCCACACGTATGAAATCATAAGACTCTAGTATTTATGACGCAATGTCCCTGTGTGAATTAAATTATGTAACATATGTTACATACAACAAAGCACGACGAGTTGAAACTCTTTAATGGGTCGGATCAATTGTTTAATAGTGGGTTGGATTGGTATGGACCTTGGCTTGAGGATTCCATGGTCTCAGTTGCTTGAAAGGCTGGTGTTGGGTTGTGTGAACCGTGCATTCAACCACAAAAGGTCACGTTGAATTTTTTTTAATGGATTCCATACTTGTTAAACACAATGATTTCGATTTTGATATTGTTGTATGTTGTCGTGAAGAATAAATTTTTGATTGAGAAGCCAAGGCAGTCGCTTGGGAAAGAGGCCAAATATATGTTGGGCATATGCATTGGCATGTGCGTAGGGGCTACAAGAGTTGAGTTACCTTGACTTCATCACAATATAACAATTGGTAAGACGGCTCATATGGCAGTGCTTCAATAATGCAGAGAAATGCATACGACATTTTTCTTCATTGTCCTGACATCTCTCATTTCTGGCATTGCAATGGCATGGTAATTGCATTGAGACCAGTGCAGTCACAAACACAAATACGATTTATAGAGCTGAGCTATAGATATCATTGTTTTATGTGTTAAATTGGTTAGACAGTGAATAACGATTTCCTTATTTCTTGGGTCTCTATCTGTAATGCAATGAAAATTTCATTATTGACTACGTGATGGGTTGTGTGGACATTGGCTCTAACAAAAAAGGAAGTTTTTTGTTTTTAAACCGGATCTCTTATAGAAGCTATCCGTATCAATGCACTTAAAAAAGGCACGTGTGGGGCTTGTGAAAAAGGTGTGGTTCCAGCACAAGAAAAGGTCACTAGGATTGATCGAGGTAAAGTTTTTGCAAATAGTTCATGTACGTTTTTTTTTAAGAATGTAATCTTGGTAGGATATTCCATTACATTAAGGTTTCATGTTTTCAAAACCAAGAAATTGAAATTGAAGAGAAACCTGAGAGATTGAGATGAGGGAACTTGGATTAAGCTAAGAGGGGAGATTTTTCGTACCTTGAAGGTTTACAAACATTGTTTTTTGGGAAAGATTTATGCTACAAAGTTGCTGGGAAGAGATTTATTTTTTGGGGAGAGATTGTTAGAAAATGGACCTTGCGCATTCAAAGTAAAGTAAAGAAGGAATTCAATCTCATATGAAGAGTCTAGCTTATTTGGAATTATATATATTATAATTTCTTGATACATTCAACACTAAAGTGTGCATTGGTTGATTGCATCGAATTTTGGTGTGGAGACAAATTTTGTAGAGGCTTGAATGCATTCCTAAAAGAATACGCGAGAGAAGGGTTGGATAACTTCAACAAGAAGATTTAAAGTAAGTGCTCATTGAATGAATCAATATTCATTGAGTAGAGGTATTTTAAAATCTGGATGACTAAATTTCCTTGCCATACTCGAGAAGTTGATCTTTTGTAAATGTTATGAAAGAGTGAAAATGTTGCAAATGCGGAGGTATAAATGAATGGAAAATGAATGAAAAAATGCGCTATCCTGGGTGATATAAAAAGAAGTATGCATTTTTATGTGAGAGGGTTTAATATGCATAATGTGGGTTCTTTGTAGTTTTGGCTAAGTCATTGAGGACCAAAGCTTGTAGTTGGAAGTGGGAGAATTCTTTTGACTTGTGTTAAAGATTGAAAACCCAATTACTTGATGTTGTATAATATTTTTTTTTACCATCATGTGGCGGCACCTAACGAGGAATTATTCAAGATGGACACAATGTACGAGTTGTACATTATTCATCAAAGAAGTTGAAATATGAATAGCTTGTTCTCTGTACACAGGTGAAGAGATGTGAATTGATGTTGTATGGTGCATAAAAGTGCAGGAAAATGTTTGCACTAAAATGATGAGCTTATGGTATGACTGGCATGCGAGTATTCACAGTGAAAAAAACGGCACAAAAGAGTGGAATCCAAAGAGTTGCAAATGCAATGGAAATGTTTGTTAATAGCCTTAATGGGAGCACAAGGTATGATAATTCTGAAAGGTATTTCTGAATGTTTAAAATTGAATGGTTTATTTATTTTCACCATAAAATAAATCTTGGAAAACCTGGATTTCATTTCAATTAAAGAATTCAGTATCATGTGAAATGATAATGGGAAACTGATGATCTTTCATAAAAAATGAAGTATGAGAGAGAGTGAAGATTTTACATCCTAAAAATGTATTAAAGGTGTATTTTCATTGGAATATTGTATAACTTAAATTACGTCAAAATATCCACTATCATAATTTGGGCAAGCCTTGAAGTCAAAACAGATGTTAGGATCA
The DNA here is from genome assembly GCA_034641835.2 of Pinus albicaulis. Lineage (NCBI taxonomy): Eukaryota > Viridiplantae > Streptophyta > Pinopsida > Pinales > Pinaceae > Pinus > Pinus albicaulis. Next base: position 1,466,702,141 of record CM076575.1, read on the forward strand.
ATTGAAAGTTTGGATAGTTTGAGTTAATATTGAGTATTTTTCATCCAAGATGAAGAGTTAGTGTAAATTTTGAAGTCAAAGAGTTGTAAGCTAAGTCAAAGGTCTGAATGTAATTGGGTGCATGATCAGCAGAGCCTGACAGCCAAAGAGTTTGGTCATTGTAACAAAAGCATTACTAAAGTGTTGTTTGCAGCAAAGTAAAGCAAGAGAATTTCCCAGAGATGATTCCAAGACAGAGAACTGAAAGTGATCAAGCATAGGAAGAGAGCTTATATTATTGAATGGAAAGTATGAAGGCTTGCTAAAAATAGGATTGGATGAAATCCACATGTGAACAAATGAAGTTCAAAAAGGAGGAGACTATGACTGGTGATAGTCATTTCAGTGGTTCTGAGAAAGACCGCAGCAGAAGAAATATGAAGGAAAATGCCACTGTAAATGGCATATGTGAGTGGATGACTGATGAATATTATGAGTGGGAGAAGGCTCAAATAATATTTCACCTTGAATTGTTGATGGAATTGTTGCAGAGAAATATGAAAGACCAGACACATGGTTGGACAATGAGGAAGAAAGTAAAGTGGCAGAGGCTACACGCAAATAGGGAACAACAGGTAAACATATAGCTGAAAAAAGAGCTAAGGAAGCTCAAGAAGATGATAAGTGTTCAAATTAGGTGTGAAGAACTTAGAGACGTTGAGTTGAAAATGGAAGTTTCTATTTGTGGCCCAAAATAGGGTGAAATTCTGGGTGAAGAGATCAATGAGGAAGACCTCATGAACTATTGGGATAGTTCAGAAGAATTTAAAGATGTGTTGTCGACAGAAGAAGAGGAGGCTATGAAGCCTCACATTTTTAAATCTCACAGTTTATGTATGTTTGCAAGATTTGCGAAAGGTGGTGGACAGTCTAATCAAACTATCATAGAGATGAAGGAAACTCTTGAGGTGAAGTGCGATGGAGAATGCCTTTCAAAGGAGGAAGGTACTGATTTGTTGCAGTAAGAGGAAATCATAAATAAATTCTTGTTTGGGGTAAGACAGCCAGTTGAAGTTGTTATGGAGCAAAAGCATAATGGAAATTCCAAAGGGATATTCGAAGGAGGTAAACAAATGTATGTGTAATAAAATTACTGACAAAATTTTGCAGTGTGATGAAATATAAAATAGGATAACATAGGAATATTTCCAAAAGAAGAATGAAGCTGGGAATGAAGGTTGTGATGAAGTGTTGAAAATATTTCACATGGAAATCAATTTCTTGGAACGGTGGCTTAAGGAACCTGAGGGAGAAATGAAGGTTGCAAAATCTGATCCAGAAGAGATTGCAGTTACTATGCGTGATAGGGATGAAATGTTTTTAACATTTATAGAGTTGAATGAATGTTATAACTTTTTAGATAATAATGCGACTGTAGATATAGAAAACGACATTAACAGATATGATGTTGAAATCAGAGAAATTGAGAAAAAATTATTTGCAGTTGAGGTGAAAGATTAGGAGAAACAAGAAAATTATGTTCGTGGAGACATAAAGGATACATAAATATTGATCCAGTAGGATAAAAATGAAAGCAGCCAGAAGTTCAAAACATGATCTATCGAAATCTAGAAAGTCAATGATGGGAGATTGGTGCTTCAAGCATTAAAAGAGACTGAAAGGTCTTATCCTTTTAAAACTAACAGTTTGTTTATGAATGCAGGTATAGCAACAAATGAGGAAATTGTTGCTATAAAAGAAATCAAAGAATATAATTTTAATCAAGAAGGAGTTATTGATTATTATTCATTGCAGAAAGTTGAGCATTCAACATAATTGGAGATGGAAGAATCAAACAAAGAGGAATTACTATGAGGAATTGGTGAAAGAAAGTGTTGGAGAAGCCGATGGAATCTGGTTGACAGAGTGAGTAATGAGTTACCAAATCGAGTTGATACTTTGAAGTACCAGCGACAGAACAAAGTTTGGAATCCTGGAGGGAGCAAGGCATTAGGACTTGTGGCTATCACATTATTACAGAAAAGCGACAGACCTCATAGACAGGAGTCTATGGAAACTTCTCTACATTGGCAGTCTGATGCAAGAGCATCAAAGCTAAATTTTCATTATTCATTTGTGTGATTTAGGGGGTGAGGTGTTTTAATTATTTTGCTAATTATTTTGCTCATTTTTAGTAAATTAAGAGAGAAAATATAAATGTGAGGATTATTGTAAATATTCCCGTAATAAATTAAGGATATAAGAGGATTTGAATTAGGTAGATAATCTAGGGATTAGGAATTCGATAAATGAAACTTGGTTGAGTGTAGAAAAAGATAAATCTAATTCAGATTTTAGTTGAGATTTGTGTGGAGGAAATTATGGAGTGGAATAAATTAATATTTACGTATAAATAGGAGGGTTGTGTGAGGATGAAAGACAAGTGAGGAATATAGAGAGAGAGAGAGAGAAATGGGTTGAGAGCTTTTATTAAAGGGCCGAGAGCTGAAAGGCCATCCACTGTAATATTTGGCCAAGGAATTTCTTGTGTTATTATATATCAGCATTTTTTTGTTTGTATAGCTCTCTTTTCGTTATGTATATTTGAAGCTGAATCAAACATTTTCCCAATGAAGAGTTTGTTTTGATATTTTAATGCTGAAGGAAGCACACACATTTTTACAGGCTAGGATCTATTTTAACCCAATATCCTGGTATCATATTATCAAAGTCAATTCAAAAATTATGAATCCTATTATTATAGGACCCTAATAGTGGCTCCACATAGGGATGGCATCTCCTTGTGAGATGCCAAGAACACCGTCGACTAGTAGCCTTATCCATTGGGCTATTTCTGAATCTGCAACATGTTCTTCCAACTCTCAAACTGAAATGAAAACCATTATGTACACTGCAAATTCTAACTACACACTGAACTGGAAGTTGAGAAGCAAAATGAATTTGAAACTGAATAAAGGCTCAGAATCCTAAGCTTTTTTGCACTCATCTACCTACTCTAATCTACTAATAATTTTGTTGAATCAAGTAATACAAAAATGCCAATGAAGCCAGTCAAGTAGTTGTAGAAATTAATGGATAACTTGACTACTTGTCATCGAAATTGGAATTATAACTTGATCATGTGTCTTCATAATCAATGATATGATGTGTAATGGCAACTACTGATGTATTTGATCATCATAGAGAAAACATGTTTGCAGACTTGAGCTAAAAATAATTTCCATATAATCTGCTATAGGATCAATAAAAGCATGATGTATGATATATCTACTTCTAGGCCTTCAATGACTAGTTGTTCAGTTGTATTCTAAATATTAAACCTTTCATCTACATTTTCAGTTTTGTATTTGAAAACATAATCATCATCAATCTGCAAATCAACAGGTAGTACAATTTCCTCTTTCTTTGGAGAAGGAAGATTTTCCAAGAATTCTTTAGGATGTCAGAAATTTTATGAATGAATTTGAGAATGCAAAAGTTTAATTTCATTTTCATATTTTTCAGAAACTATCTCAAGAACACATTTTTTAAGTTGAGGAGAGTATTTTCTTGATTTCAAAATAAGAAAGAAAAATCTTAGAAAATCCTCATCAAGCAAAAATTCTAATAACCCATTCCTGAATTCATTGAAAATCTCATGAGATGAAAGGTTTTCCACAAACCTTGTTATCTTGTATCACCATTAATACTTAGGAATATAGATTTTTTTTTTTTTTGGAGTTTCTTCTGAACTTTGAAGCTCTGGATCTTGGACAATGGAGTCGCCAGGTGGATAATTTTAACCTTTGTATGTCTGATCACTATCTACCATCATAGATCAGATCTAAACCTGTAAAATATTTCTGAAGAAAATGTTAGTCTTCCCCAATATGGTTGCCAATATGTTATCACTCTAGTAATTCTCTAAGTTGTGAGATTTTGATTTAAAGTTGAAAGAACTCTAGAGGTAACCACATACCAACTTTTAAACTCTAGGATCTAGCCTTCCTAGGGTTCAGAGAGGGCTCTCTCTTTAACATTTGACTTTTTTTTTATTATAAGATATTAGGCTAGTTATAATTGTGCAAATTGGTTTTGATTTGGGTTTTTTTTGGTTCGGTTTGGTGAGAAAAAATCACTTAGTGAGATGGATAGTGATAGATTTGTTTTTCCATTGGGATAAGGAGTCAAAATTCAAGCAGACAGAACTAGGATCAAGGTCAAAAAGTCAAATATTTTTAGGGAAAGATAGACAAGTCATTGGAGATTTTGGAAGGTTGATTTGTGAATTGGTTTGATAGGGATAAAGAGAAATGAAGGATTCTTCAATCCTAATAAGGAAGGAGTAGACATAGGATATCTAAAAGAGGGAGAAATTAAGGGTTCCCTACTCTCGAAATCAACAGAAAACGTAGCAATGACAAATAGTTAAATGTAGGGTTCTTTTAACAAATCCTATAATAATACTCCTGATTTATCATTCAAATTTAGAATACATAATAGATGCATGAAAACATAAGAGGATAAACAATAACAAGTAGAAATTACTTCACTTCAATGGCTCATCACATGAATCCTAAATATGATGCTAGATGATTTGATCTAGTCTGCTACTCAAAATTAAAACAAAAAGCCTTCAAGTATAGAAATATTGACTATAGAAATCTTCAGCAATTTATTCCACAATAATACTTCAACTATTGAAGTATTTATACAAATTCTAAACTAGAATATCTTGAAAAAATATCGAGATTGGTTTACAAATATCTCAAACGGTTTTACATAAAAAGAACTTATATAAAGGACTTTCAAAACTAATGAATCTATTTGGCACTATACTTATGGATTGATGGTGACGAAGAATAGAATTCTAATTTGATATCAACTCTTAGTTGATAATGAGGCATCCAAGTCACTAACTATATCCTTCCTTTGTGCATTTTTCTCCAGACATTTTGGAAAATTGGGGTCCAATGATACCTTTTTATATCTCAATCCAATATAGATATGTAAAAATTAAAAGAGGTTATTGTTTATAAATTTGTTATTGGGATAAACCTCTCTCCATTTCCTAAAATTCCACTCCTGTAGTTAAAAATAAGCTCTGGAAAAAGATGTGTAAAACTGATTTTTTCACAATCTAAAGATTAGGCTGTGAAGATGTGCATGTATGTCTCATTCTGTAATACCTGTGTAAAATGTGAGATAGGTTTTTGTATATTGGCCACTTAGGAACATAAAAATCCTCTATTTTTGGAAAATTAATCTTGGATTGGCCACAATATGTTTTGTAAAACTGTGACTTAAACAAGAATTTTTTGGAAAATGTCCCTTCCTCCTTTGTTTTCATCTCTTAACTTATTGTTCTTTTAACTATTTTTACTTTCACTTCGGATAAACTTCATTTTTCCTAGTGAAATTTTTTTCATCTCTTTTTAACCATTACTGCCTCCATGTTTAATTTTACTGTTTTACCTTGAATGCTTTGTTTTTTCTGATTTGACTTTCACTCTGACTTTCATCTGATACACTTTAGCTCTGATGCTCTTTGACTGTTCTGTTTTCACTATTTGATGTTTTATTGAAATAAAACATTTTGTAGGTGGAAAAATTTCTTACTAAAGAAGTAAATTACTTTGTGTAGAGTCATTCGAATGTGCCTTTGTATCTCATCTGCCTCTGTTTTATCTTTAATCTCTGATTTAGGCCTCTTAACTATTGGCCTCACTATATTTTTTTTTAGCTGTGCGTTTATCTCTGTTTTTATGAATGATTCTCCTTTATTTTTCCTTTAATATTTGAATTTACCATTTAAACCTTTGATATCCTATCTTTGTGGGTAATATTTTTTATTTATCTTTTGATATGTGTGTAGCCTTTTAACTTTCACTACTTTGTTACAGTCTTTTGACTCTCTTTTCTTCTCACTGTACTTTCTGTCTATATTTATGGTGTACGGGTGGATTCTTCTTATATGGGAGGTTTTTAATAATCCACCAAGGATCATGATTCATCAGTGATTAAACTTGATCTTCGCCTCTAGTTTCTTCATAATGGAACAAATCCTCTAGATCGTCACCCAGTTTTTTATTAAAACACTTTTGGACCTTTGGAATGGTTTTATGCATTTCCACCATTAAACCTACACATAAAATGAATAATTAAATATTTAAATCCTACGTAGAGGGATTTTCTTCATTTATCGGGGATTTTTCGGGCATTTGGAGGGCTTTTGGAAGCTGTTGCAGTGCTTGGAAATATACTGGAGGCTTCAAGCGGTCATGGCAGCAATGTTTTATAGATCTATGGTTCTTTGGGTATGTAAATGGTGTACAGTGCTTGTTTTTTCAGTCAGAAGAGTTTAAACCAGTGGAAAACGCAAAAAAATTTTAAACTACGTTATATGAAGTTTTATAGAGTTTTTAGGTTTAAAAAAATATAAGCATTGAATGTTGGTCATGTCAGAATGGAGAGTGGTTTTGGCGCCTATGGGAGAAATACCACCAGTGGTATCGCATGAGCTAGGAGTGGTAAGTGGTTTATTTGGATCGGATGCGATCTAATCTAATGTCGTCGCATGGAGGATAGATAAGGGTGCCAAACCACCCATTTCGTAAATTTTGAAATGGTTAATGTTGGCGCAAGTTAAAATGTGATATTGTGCGATGATCATTAGATCGGAGGATAGGGATGCAAACGGTGGAGATCTAGATGAGGAGTTTCTTGGCGGATAAGGGCATGGGGCCGAATCTTTTGTGTTGTGGCGGGATTAATGTTATCATTTAAATCATAGTTTTAAACATAAAACCATGTATTAATTTGATTGGCGGGGCGATATTTTATATGGTGTATAAAACATTAACAAATTTTTAATAACCAATGGCGCCATATATATTTCTTTTAACCTATGGAGAATGGGCGGGGTTTATTTCGGCACATGGGGTAATTAAAACCATAGGTGAAAATTAAATTATGGGTTTTGGGATATTTTATATAAAATGAATTAATAAAATTTACTGGAAGGGGTATTATAAAGGGTATTAATACTTTATGTTAGAAAACTAATATGTAATGAAATATAATGAGATGAAAATACATAAAAATAAACTAAGTAAAGTGTAAAATAGGCATTTTAGCATAAAAGTTATCCCATTTTGATATTTACACATAAAGTTAGGATAAATTGTATTTTGTGGGGTTTTGAGTGTTTTTTGGATCAAATGAAATTAATTAAGGGGGATTTTACTTTTTCTAAGAAAAAAGGTGTTTTACTTAGGAAACGGGTTTGTATTTTTGGAAAAGGGTGAATATGCTGATGAAATGGGCTTTTATGAAGGAAATCCAATATTTTTAACCAGTTACTAAGCCTTGGGTCTGGTCCCAACAGAAGTCAGAGAAATGATTTGAGCCTTTTTAATTGAAGGTTTTGAATACTAGATCATTGTAGCGGAGGGGATATTAGTAATTTTCCTGATGATGCTTTATTACATGCCTTGCACAACTTCTTTCTACGTACCCATCATTATTCTAACATTTTTTTACTTCATTTTCATAGGTGCATTTAAGCTTGTAACCCTAAATCCATTTTTTCTTTTAAAGCACAAACTATCTAATTATAACCTTATTTCATCCGAGGGCTGAGATTAAACTGTTGAGCTCCTCATTTATTCTCTAACTATATACTGATTTTTCAAGTTTTAAAATGTTTGGCATATCTTTATTCTCTATTTAAAGCATGAAAAGTTAAGATTAAAGTATTTAACTGATCATGAATTATGGCATTTTGAACAATCCGCACATAATCATTATTTTTTGCAGTAAAAGTAAATATTAGTGGCATTTTGACTTGCTCGCTTTCATGCCTTATTCTTCTCTCTTTTTTCTTTTGCGGGTACATATTTTATTCTTTTTTGATCTTTTCTTTTCAATTCCTTCGATTTTTCTTTTAGGACTTTTACCCTCTTTTGAATTTTTTATTATTCTCAAATATGGGAAAACAACTTGCAGAAAGAAAGCTATGTACATATTTACAAGACTATCAAAGTCAATTCAAAAATTATGAATCCTATTATTATAGGACCCTAACACTATCTTCCTATGCAACTCTCGAGAAATGCCCTTACCCCAAACCTAATATCCATATAAAATAACAAGAGTGGAAATAGTTTGAATGATGGGTTTTTAATTTTGTGTCATATGCAAAGATATGTTGACTTATAATTATTTCAAACCCATAATAAGATTTCCATGATCCATAGATAGTCTTCTCAATGCTACAATTCCAATTGAGTTTGTGATGAATATCAATCCTAGGATATTTGTATGGAGGAACTTCCTCCAATTAGTTGTTGTCACATATGAAAATTCCATATGTGATCTTTCTATATTTATCTATCATGGCTTCAGTTGTATTAATATTAATAGTAATACCCATTTGGAGCAGAAATCTTGGAGGAGTCTTGGTTTCTCTTCCAGATTACAATGACTCCTCAACAAAAGAAAAATATGATGAACATAAAGTAGAAGACTTATGAGTATACCAATGAATGTGTTGAGAAATCAATAGGCTTATGTGATAGGGTTGATTTCTCAGTCATGGTAATTACATGTGAATTTTTTGGCTTCTTTATTAGTATTATTATTTTATCTCCTTTCATCAATAAATTACCAAAATAAAAGCATGAAGACTACAAGAGACGAAGGAAACAAGATGTCAGCTTCTCCAAGTCAGGGCCAAAAGCCCACAGGGGGGAGAACCCATAAAAATTCCTCTTCTAATAGAATAAGTTCAGAGTGATACATCCAACACCTAGAAACTAAGAACAATACCTAGAAACTCAGACCAAAACCATCCACAAGATCCAAGTGAACCCTTCATTTATTGTCATACTTTATTTTGAAAATGATGATTTAGTTAGTCACAAGCCTATCCTTAATATAAATGGATACTTTTCCTTCCTACAACTTGCATATTAAAATCATTTCAACTCACACTTGACATATATTATAGTCCTTCCTTATATTACATGTCATCACAAATATAGTCATAATAACTCACACAAATTCACAAAAATTCTACCTTAGAAATTCACATATTTTCAAATCCTTTATGATAGAAATATTCACATCTTTTTTAAACCCTAATACATATATAAAAAGACACATTTTTCAAATCTCTGAACCATATAAAGTTTTCACATATTGCCGCAGGAAACTCGTATATATTGCTACAAAATGTCAATGAATGTTTTTCCAAAATGAAGGAAAAAAGGTGCCAATATATAATTTTTCATCTATGGAAAGGGTCATGTCCATTGGGCAGGTCGACTTGTTCATCTAGAGGGTCGACTTGGGCTTGTGAAGGGAATTTTTTTCTCCTTTTCTAAAATAATTTTAAATGGGTGTTTGACTATTTTACTCAACAAATCCTAGTGGCATGAAGAACTTGTTTATCTAATGAAATACAAATTTATTTTTCATCTTTTTCTCCTTTACATGAAATACATAATGGTACAACTACAATGATAATTATGAAGACTGAACCTAGTTACATTTTTCAACACTCTCTCTTAACTGGGGAGGTATTCATAATTACACAACGAGATACAAAGATACTCAAATTCATATATTCTCATAAGAAGAGTTTTGATTGATAAGCCATCATTAAGCATCAACATCATAACTAGAAATGCAAATTTTCAAAATAGAAAGTCCTTAACTACAAGCTACAACTCGCCACTAGATTAGAGCACAAATCTAGGAGCCATACATTTGGACACTATCACCACATCATCTCAAGGCACATAGCCCATCCGTATTTTCACCATGTATATCCTTGCAACATTATTCTTATATTAGATTCCCAATGATTAAATAATATTGGTCCTCTTTGACTACTCTTATCTTAGATACCCTATCCTATCTTGAAAGAGAATCATTCCACGATATTACTACCTATATTGGATTCCAAATCCCTAGGGAATATAAATCCTAGATGCTTATCCAATCCTCTATTCTCCCTACGAGTGTCATCATTAGAATTAGGGTTGTTAGTCCTGTGGTAGTGCATGAAATATGGAGAATATGGTCTCCACCATCATTCCCTCTAAACCAGGGAGGAGATCATTATTCCCTCTCAACGAGGGAGACCTAACAACAATCCTTAGCTTGTGTCATACTTCATCAATACATCAACTACTTATTATTCTATGTATATATAATTGTTGTTGCAGGGCTCATTTTGTCGCATTACATCATACCTGGGATTCGACCTTCCTCAATTTCAAAAATTTTACAGAGGAAATTTATTTAACACTCTATCTTCATGATATTATTTCTCAGCTCCTAATAACATCACTTCATATCGAACTTCAACCTTCCTATATCTTGAGAATCATCATACAACTTTGCCATTAAATGGTTCATCTATCATATTCAAGGAGCAAAATTTCCTCACAACTTATAACACATGCCTTTCTTCCTTACAAATTAGAATTATACCCTCATGCTCTTCGAAGCCATCATGAATGTTTTCCACTCAAAGCATGTGCTCCCAAATCAAATAAACCAGAAAATTGTAGGTACATCAAATTATCTCAGTTGTTGTCTTTTCCATCCTCTTCACATACTTTTGCAATGTCCTTTTAGGGAAACAAACCATGTGCTATAATTATCAAAGTTTCCAAATCAGAATAACCTTCATGTCAAGGTGTGGGATTCTGTATGCCGAATTCTACTGCTTGCACCCAGAACATTCCTTTGCACGATCTATTTTTACAGAGTTCTGCTTCATGCTATTTAATTTTGAATAATAAATAAATGTGTTACTAAACCAATCAAAAAGCTTCATTATTGTATCCTTCATTGTTTTTACAACTCCCTCTTTCCATCTGAGGTAAGTGAACTTCTTGTCGCCTAATCGAATTCCTTAATGCAAGCTTCAAACATGTTCTATACTTCTTCATCTTCATGTTTTTCCACATTATCCCACCTCTTCCTTTTGTTAGTCAAGATTTAGGTAAGTCTACCTTTTGAACCTCCCTCCTTAACTCAAATTGGTTTTTTATAATGAGGTACTCATTTTTAAATATTCATGTCACTTTTAAGTTTAAATATTTAGTGAGTATGCCAAATTTATGGTCACAACAACTTACCCTAGCATAGTTCAATTTATCTTTACGCTAGAGTATATTAAATGTCATTTAATAATTAGAATTTAAAAGATAAAATACATATTACTTGAAAAAATATATTAAAGTGTTTGTTAATAATACTTTGTAAAATTTTCAAATCTTTTGTTCAATTAACATGTTAGTTATAAGAGTATCTTTTGAGTAGGGAAGATAATAATAACTTTTATTAATCACCAAAATAAACTAACCTAATATTACAATCATATTACTACGGGTCCTATTCAACATTGGATCTTTATCTTATGATTATAAATGAAAGATGTTGACATATTCTTATCATTGCCTCTATATAGATGGATGAAATTTCAAATATTAATTACTTTCTATGTCTAAATCCATATTTACCTTTACACATTTACCTAATATAATTATGAAAGTACGACAAAAATTATCAAATAACAAATGGCATGGTGTGGATAATTGGATTTATAAAATGAATAGTTGATATGTCCTTCTCTCCTCTCCTCTTTCTTATGCAACACTTACTATTCATAGTTGTAATGAAATTTCTTATATCATTCGAGAGTTATTTATTTTCCCAGGTAAAAGCTAATGTCTACCATCATTAACTAACCACAACTTAACCTACTAATTCATATAAATAAAAAAATAAAATAAATTACTCAATAATTTAAAAAATAATGATAATTTCATCATTTTTAAAACATGCAAGACCATTTCAAAGATGTAAAGGATGTTTTGAAATTTAAGTTGGTTATGTGATACAACCATTTCATCAATGGATTTCATAGGCATTGGATGGAACACTTTTCCTTTTATATCATAATGATTATTTTCATTTCATCTTTCTCGTGACGAGACTCCACCTATTTTATTCTCCATTTTGACTGCAATCACTCCACACCCAACGAGTAGAGGATCATTGGTTTCCTTACCGTATCCATTTATGGAGCTCTGTATCAAAAAGTTTTTTATTCAGAGTTTCCCACGTTAGACACATTTTCATGTCTCTAGGTTTGACACTCAGGTGATCTCTTTTTTCATTCGAAGTGGAGCTATTTATTTTTTATGAAATATTTTTAAGGAACGTTCAAGGAAACCGCCTCTCTCTCTATTAGATAGGATACCGTTGATGGACCCTCTCGAAACATCAACCTCTATGCCAGTTGTTTGCTTCAAGTTGTGTGTCTCTATCACTATAGCCGTAATAGCCGAGAGCAACCTTGCAGACACATTAATTTGTAGTCCATTCATTTGATTGAAGTTTCTATTTGTTCAACTCGAGTTGAATTATTTTAAATGGGATGCTGTAAAATTTTAAATATTATTATAGATTCATTGTAAGTATGGATTTAACATGGGTAGAGATGGACCAAATTTCTTAATCTGCAAATATTTTTAGAGTGAAAAATACAATGTGTTATTATTCATTGTTGAAATTGTATTTTTGAATGCTAAATAGAGTATATAGAATACCAAATAAAAATATTAAAAATAAAATAAGAATTTATTTTTCCTAAATATATAGATATATATGAATTTGATATCCACATAGATTAGTTAATATAGAACTTCAAAAAGTTTATTTGAATCTCTAGCTAAATATTTTTGGAAAGTATATGTCTAGTTAGCATAAATCTTGAAATAGTTTATTTGAATCTCTAGCTGAAATATTTCTGAAAAGTATAAGATGTTGTATAAAATTTAAAAATCTGATTCACACATTTTTTTTAGTTCTAATTATTTTACAACATATTCATTTTCTTTTATAATTATAGATGATATTGTTTTTCTATTTAGAACATAATTTTTACATACTCATTTTCTTTTTTAATTATGTAAGATATTGTTTTTCTATTTATAACATAGTTTTTATTTTAAAACATCCCCTCATACTAGGTTGCATACAAACTTACAGATCCCCTCATATTGGGCTGTATAATAAGCCTCTCGGATCAATTAGGTTATAATGACTCCATTAAATAATGGAGTGCAACTATTTATTTTTTATGAAATATTTTATAATATTTTTATTAATTTGAAATATGGCTTATGTGATCCATAGTTTGTATAAAGATATCTTTCAGTAAAAATCACATAGCAAAGAATTTGGTCCACCCATTTCGAACCAATTAGTGTGGTTCATCTTAATATAGAGTAATCTTATTAATTAGATTATTATATATATTGGAGTGATTTAATTTTTAGTGAACATATTATAATATTTTTGGAGTGATTTAATTCTCTAGATGGCCTCTGATATATCTTGAGCAAGTTCAAAGATTAAGGTTTGAAAGTGATTTACTGCCAAATATTTTGTTTCCTCATGTTGAACCAATATATTGTAAGAGAGAAAATAATATTGTGTTTGCGATGCTCAATCATGGCTTTGTGGAAGAAGTCGGTTTTTTGTTCCCCTTTCCGAAGCCATTGTATCATTAGGGGAATTTTGAAGTATAAAATGGGATTCCTAAGGAAATTATAAAATAATAGTGGAAATAATAGAATAAGTTTAGATTACATCATCAAATTTTAGAGGGAAAAAGGAAAAAACTACTTTTCCAACTCATATTTTCAACTTATCTTCCAGTGGGATACTCAAATTTCAACTAGGAACACTCGTTGGATGCAAAATTTGATTCATCATCGAAGGAGTGTCAATTTTACATACTTTCGACGGACCCTGCTACATGAAAAATGATAAATACATGAAAAACATGATTGCAATCACGTTTTTTGATGTGTATTTCTCATTTTTCATGCAGTAAGGTTCATTGAAAGTATGCAACATGGGTACTCCTTAGATGAGTAATTAAATTTTTCATTCAATGAGTACTCCCACTCAAAATTTGAGTAAAACCTTAGAGTTATAATTTGGAAATACAAGTTGAAAAAGTAGTTTTATTATTTTATTATTTTTTATTATTTTATCTTTTTACCCCAAAAATGGTGAATCATCTGCCATGGTCAAGATCATCATCTTGAATCCTATTGGCTCTTATAAAGTTTATTTTGGTTGTACAATTTTCTTAGGAGGCCTATTTTCGACCTCAAAATTTCTCTAATATCTCAATTTCGGCTTCCATTATACCTCTTCTTGTTTTCTTCTTTCCTCTAGCTCCGTAACTAGTCTCCCTTCCTCCTCCACCAATTCTTCAGATCTGCCTTGATCAATGATCTTCTGTTGAATTTCCTGCATTTTATTGTTCAACTAATGTTGGTATTTCATGATGTGGCCAAAATCTTCTTGATTCCATTTCTTGATTTGATTTTGGAGATTCTTCACCTTAAGTTGGAAAGTATGCATGTGATTTCTTCCTTGCACACCACTTTCTTGCCATAAACTTTCAACTTTCTTCATTAATGCGGGGTCCCTTATCCAAAAGGATTCAAATGTAAAGGGATGGTTCTTAGGGTCAATTTTTAAGCCTACCTCCAGTTTTATAGGCCAATTGTCTCATCCCATGATCTAAAATTACTGTATTAATTTTGTTGTGCTAAGGGTCTTTAAGTTTTAAAAACATGTGCATAATTGGCTCATTAGTTTGCATAAGGATTAATGAGTTTTTCCATGAATTATAGATGAAATTTAGTGAATTAGAAGCATAAAATAAGTCTAAATAACACTGAACATCATTGTAGAAAAGATAAATAATTTGCCACATGAATTTTACATAGCGGGCATGATGAAGAAGTTCACTCCTCTTGGGCTACATCTACTAGTGCAGCTCCTAATGGCTTGTCCATCTTTCATTATGCTAAAACAATTTCTATTGCATGTATTTAAAATTCTCTAATGGTTGTTTTATCTACACCAATGGCTTCATAATGCTCCATTTAGTCAAGAATGACTCTTCATTCACTCAGAATGGTCGAAAATTGAGCCTCCTACACTTTTTCCCAATAGCTCCTAGAAAAACTCCACTAAATGTGGAGAACTCCATTTAATTGGAGTTAAATTAGGGCTGACCGGAAAAAATGGTGTGCTCTTATCCACTCTGCCAAAGAAGTCATGCATTAAAAGTTATGGTTAGGGTGGTGGACACATGCACACCCACAACCGTTAAGTGGCTTGATAGTTAGTGGAAACAACAAAATACAATGTCAAAGTTTCATTAAAAGTACATACGCTTGCGATCAAATGTCGCTTACATTTGAACCAAATTTCACATAGCCTTAAATAGCTTACATACATGCAGAACAGGGTTCTTGGGTCCCACAACATGCAACCAGTCACGTCGCATAAAAAAATACCTTGCCTGCAAGTTTAAATTGGTACCGATAACGCTAAAACCATAATTCATGCGATGTGCGCTTGTGTGCAATGCCGACACATTGCTCCCCTCACCGCATCATATATTTCAAATTTATCGTATCACATCCAATTTAACATATCTCGCAAAATCTTAGATTCTAAATATTGTGATTTTCGAAATCGCTTTTCCGGGTGCTGCAATCTCCATTGTTAGTTTATTTCTCGATCTGATGATCCACGTTATGCCTTCGCCTTCTCACTTCACATCGCAGGTTAAAAAATTTAAATTGTGAAACTCTTTAATTGTAAACTCTATTTTGTGCGATGTTTCTCAACTATGATGAGATCCCTCCCATTGATCTCCCACTACTGCTTCTGTGATCTAAACACCACCATTCAGCCCTCGCTATTGACTGGATCACGACCATCCATTCCACATGCAACATTTCTATGGATGTGCAATCCCCGATTCTATATGCAGAGTTCAAGAATCCATGAAAACCATCAATTTGGATCCCACTCTACTGGTCGATCTGGTTCTGAACCTGTTTTCCATTTCAAACCCAATCATGTAACTTGAATTTTGAGAAAATATTATGAACTCCTGATCATTCCTCCACATTGGGAAGATTTTGGACCCAAAAAGACTTGATTACCTGTTCGGTAGATGAGGGTACAACTCCCTCACCTTTCCAATCTCCATCCATTTTTCCTTTCTTGGTTTAGTGCCTTTGAGCCCAACTCGAAGGTAGTCAACACTTCCCCTCTTTGATGCTCTTGTCCTCCTGTCAAGAACTGTATCTGCTTTGAGCGCATCTAGAAATTATGGGGAAAAATATTCAATGGAAGGTAACTGAACATCACTTCCTTGATCATCGATCAAAGGAGGCTCATATAAGCATAAGTTTTCAACATTAACAACTGAATACATTTTCAATTAAGAAGGCAAATCAAGTTGAAATTCATTATTACCAACTTTGTTTATGATCTTGAAAGGACCATAGAGAATGGGTTTGAGTTTTTTACCTTCCCCTTGCATCCTTTCTTTTATAATGTGAAACCATACCTCATCTCCCTCTTGAAACATGTGATCAAACCTGTGTTTTTCATGCCTCTCTTTGTAATTTCTTTGACTTTTCTCAAGCTGTTCTTGAACTTGTTGATGTATCATTAAAATTGTCTTAATAAAATTCCGAGCCTTATCGATATCACTATGGCCATCAATTGCAACATCCTTCCCAAAGATTAAGACTAATGGTGATTTTGGAAAATATCCAAAGAATGCTTCAAAAGGTGAGGTTTGTGTTGAAGAGTGATTTGCCTGGTTGTAAGCGTGATGAATGTAATGCAGTTTTTCATCCCACAACTTAGGATGTTTGCTGCAATATCCTCTCAATAGATGCACAACTGTGCTATTCACCACTTCAGTTTTTCCATCTGTTTGTGGATGAAAAGCGGTACTCTTTCTCAATTTTCTGTCCATCATTCCCCATATATTTGACCAAAAATTCCCAATGAACCTGGAATCCCTTTCACTAAAAATAGAAGTGGGGAATGCAGAATGAACCCAAACATTTTGAAAATAAAGTCTAGCAGTATGTTCAGTATTTATGGTCTTCTTACATGGGATAAGTATACACATTTTACTGAATCTATCCACAACTACAAAAATATAATCATGTTGCTTTCTTCACATAGGTATACCTCCAAAAAAGTCCATGGAGATGCTCTCCCATGGCCTTGATGGTACCGGTAGTGGTGTGTAAAATCCAAGCTTCCTATTACTAGGCTTACTTGTTGCACACATAGAACAACCTTTTATAAAAGGTGACACACTATCTATCATGCGAGGCCAATAACAATACCTCTGTAGATATGCCACTATTTTGTTTACCCCACAGTGTCCAACAATAAGAGAAGAATGAGCTTCTCTCATGAAAATTAGTCTCTCTCATTTTGGAATACATAGCTTTCGCAATGAAACAACAAATTGTTATGCATGTGATAATCTCTTTTTTAAACTTGATTCCCTTCACTCAAAATAGAATACACATCTTTGAAATCAATGTCATGTGCATATTGTTCTATGTAACTCTCATGTACAACAAAATAATTTTTGAGTAAAGTAGAAGCATTGATGATTGGTCTCAAAAGCATATCTACAACTTTATTGAATATATTTTTTTTGTACCTTATAACCAAGTGAAGTTGTTGAAGAAATCTCATCCACCTGAAATGTCTTGTTTGTTGCAATTTTGTTTGTGACTGCAAGGACTGTAATGGTTGGTGATCACTGTATACAATATTATATCTACCCATCAAGTAGTGTTTCAACTTCTTGACACTTTGTACAATGCATATAGTTCTTTGTCATGTGTAGGATAATTAGTCACATCACCATTAAAATTTTTTAATGAAAAGTGATAGGCTTACCATGCTGCAAAAGGACGACACCCATGGCATAGTCACTAGCATCAATTTGTATCTCGAATGGATGTCTCAACTCTGGTAGTGGAAGGACTGGAGCTGAAACGACCTTTTATTTTAAAGCTTCGAAATCTTGTTGTTTTTTTCCTCCCCATTGGAAGCCTTTCTTCACACTTGTCACTACATGTGTAGGAGTTATGATGGAAGAAAATTTAGCAATGAATTTCCTCCAATATTGAGCTGCACCTAAGAAACTTCTTACCTCAGTAACTATTTTGGGTGTGGGCCAATTCACAATGGCCTCCACTTTAGAAGGATCAACCCTCAATTCTCCTCCTCCTACAAACACTCCCAAATAGACCAAATAAGTATTTTCAAACTAACATTTTCACATCTTAAGAAACAATTTCTCTTTCTTCAAAATATCAAACACTCTATTTACATGCAAGACATGATCTTCTCTTGTTTTGCTGAAAATAAAAATGTCATCTAAGTAAAAAACAAGAAAATCATCAAGGAATGGTCGAAAAACATTATCCATAACCCGCATAAGAGTTGTCGGTGCATTACATAAACCAAAAGGCATAACTAGCCACTCAGAGGGTCCTTGTTTGGTTTTGAATGCAGTTTTCCATATATCACTTTCTCCAATTCTTACTTGATGATATCCACTTTGTAAATCTAACTTAGTGAAAAAAATTTCTTCTTTCAGCTGATCAAGAAAATCATCTATTCTTGGGAGTGGGTAATGAATTTTTGCCATAATTTTGTTCAAATCTTGAAAATGTACACCTATGTACCAAGTCCCATATTTCGTTGGTATCAAGACTATGGGTGAACCACATGGCGAGGTGATTGGCCTTATGATACCTTTATCCAACATATATTTGATTTTCCTCTTTATTTCAGCATTCTCCATTATCAACATGCGATACATAACGATGTTTGAAAGAGGACAATCCTATTGCAACTGAATCTCATGTTGAATTTCCCTTTTTGGAGGCAATCATGTTAGCTCCCGAAACATCTCATGATGCCCATTAACCACATCATATAATTTTGATTTCAACTTAGGATCACATCCCTCAAAAGGTTCATGATTAATATCTTCTTTAGGCTTAATCATAAGAAGAAAAAATTCTTACTTGAATTTACCAACCTCTTTACCTGTCCAACATTTACCAAAGCAATATTTCTCTTCATGCGGTGTGCTCTAACAATGAACTCCTTGCCATATTTGAATAAATGATACTTGTTCTCATGGTGATATAATATCACTTTCCTTCCATACAAGTAAGGACTCGCTAATACAATAAGAGTTATGTAAAGCAGAACCACATCTAATTCAATTGTGTCAACAAAGCTTGCAGTGATTGCAAACCTCAATATACATTTCCTTATAACCTGTAGATTTGCATCCTTACAAATAAAACCCAATGGATATGGTTTTGGATGTGTTATGGTCTCAAGGTTAATTTTTTTGACCAAATATTTAGAGATTAAGTTTTCTTTTGACCCACTGTCAAATAGTGTGTCAATATTATTATGCTTGGATATGACCCTCACATGAAACAATTCTATTCTTTCTTATACATTTGGAGTGTTTATGTGATAGTTTGATGTATTGTTACTAGGTTTAGTTTCAATTTATTTTCCCTTCATGTTCTTCAATCCCATGTATGTAATTTTAGTCTCATCACCTAAATCAGACCCTAAGTCATGTTGAGTTGTAGAAGTAGTTTTCTGTTTCCCTTTGTTATTGGGTTTCTTTGGCCTCAATTCTGGATGTAATTTCCAACAATGAGTTTCATCATGGAATTCTTTTGAATAATGTTTAAAAGTCACTTTTTCTCCCTATTTCTTAACAGGTGCATTCTTTTTGTTTTTACCTTTTTGGGTTTTCTCTATGGCTTTACCCTAAAAGGTTTCTTCCTACCCTCTTCAGGAATGTTCTTCCCTCTAGCTTCTAGATCTCCGGCCTGAACACAAACTTCATCTAGACTGGTGCGGTTAAACATGAGAATATTATGTTTTAGGTAGCTATGTAAGCCTCCTATGTACTTTAGCAAAGTGTCTTGGCTCTGTAAATACACCCCTAATAAAAGAGCTCTTCTCCTAAATTCCTGGATGTATAATTGCACATTTTGTCCCTTTAACTCCCTAAAGTTCTACCAATTCATGATGGATTTTTGCATATGAGCTAATGGATAAAACTATCATTTAATAGCAACAATAAAATCTAACCATGATAGAATAATCTGACCATGTTTTTTATTTCCTCCTTTGTCTTGGCTTCGCACCAATGAAGTGCGGCATCTTCCATTCTCAAAGAAGCTAATTGAATTTTCTTATCATCATCTTGAAGGTCCTTTATTCTTAAATAGACTTGTAATTGTTGAATCTAATTATATAGCTTGTTTGCATTTACTTCACCATTAAACATTGGAAATTAAAACTTAACATCAATTTTAGATAAAGGAGATTTACCAGTGCTCTTGGACTTGTGTGGCTAATGTACTGAAGAAGAGGTAGAAGATGATGATGATGATGATGAGGGTGAAGATGGTGGCTCTCCATTGCCTCCATTTCCTCCATTTCCCTTCTTTGACTTGTCTTCATCATGTTTACCTCCTGAAGATCCTTGTCCTTCCTTTTGGAGTTTAGATCCTTCTCCTTCTAGTATCTCATTCATTTCTTGATAAAGAATTGTAACCATATCAGTCATCTCAAGAAATCATTTCCTAAAAACTCTTTCTTCTTCCTTAGGGTCAACTTCTTCATGAATTTCTTCTTCCTTATGAGACATGCTTAATGGATCTTCTGCTTCTTTAGGAGGTGAACTAGGTGGAGGAGATTGTGGCAATTTTGGTCTCCTTTCCTTTGGCTCCTTTTGAGACCCTCCTGCTTCCACTAGTTTTCCTTCTTCCCTTTTGAGCTTTAGTCTTGTAAGAATCTAAAAATTGTGAATATTTAAATATTTCTTTGCACGAAAAAACACCAGAGAAAAACTCTAGCTCTGATACCATCTGATCTGAAATTACTATATTATTTTTTCTATGCTAAGGGTATTTAGTTTTAAAAACATGTGCATAATTGTTTCATTAGTTTTCATAAGGATTAAGAATTTTTTCCCTGAATTACAGATGAAATTTAGTGAATTAGAAGCATAAAATAAGTCTAAATAAAACTGAAAAATAGTGTAAAACAGACAAATAGGTCACCACATAATTTTTACAAAGAAGGCATGATGAAGAAGTTCACCCCTCCTGAGCTACATTCGCTGGTCCAGCTCCCAATGGCTTGTCCATATTTCATTATGCTCAAAATGTTTCTATTACATGTAGTTATAGTGCTCTAATATCTTTTTTCTTTCCACCAATGGCTTCAAGATGCTCCAATTAGTCAAGAATGACTGTTCAATCACTCAAAATGGTCAAAAATTGAGCCTCCTACACTTTTTCCCAATATCTCCTAGGAAAACTTCACTAAATGTGAAGAACTGCAGTTAGCTGGAGTTAAATTAGGGCTGACTGCCAAAATTGGCGTGCCCTTATCAACTTCGCCAATAAAGCTATGCATAAAAATTTATGGTTAGGGTGGTGGCCACATGAACACACCCAACCGTTAAGTTGCTTGACAATTAGCGGAAACAACAGAATACAATATCGGAGTTTCATTAAACATACATATGTTCACGATCAAACAATGCTTACATTTGAAAAAAATCGCACATAGCCTTAAACATCTTACATAAACACATAATAGGGTTCTTGGGTCCCACAACACAATTATAGCACATCGCAAATCTCTTTCCCGCAAGTTTAACTCGGTACTAATAACGCTAAAACCATAAC
This sequence comes from Pinus albicaulis, assembly GCA_034641835.2. Taxonomy (NCBI): domain Eukaryota; kingdom Viridiplantae; phylum Streptophyta; class Pinopsida; order Pinales; family Pinaceae; genus Pinus; species Pinus albicaulis. The sequence continues at coordinate 1,466,723,809 of CM076575.1, forward strand.
TTATGCAATGTGTGCTCGTGCACAATGTCGACACATGGGTCCCCTCACCGCATCACATATTTCAACTTTACCACATAACAACCAATTTAACGTATCTTGTGAACTCTTAGCTTCTAAATATGGCGATTTGCGAAATCACTTTTCCCAGTGCTGCAATCTTTGTCGTTAGTTTGTTTCTTGATCCAACAATCCACGTTATATATCCGCCTTCTCACTTCACAATGCAGATTAAAAATTTTAACTTGTGAATATCTTTAATGGTAAACTCTGTTCTATGCAATGTGCGATGTTTCTCAACTGCGATGAGATATCTTCCATTGATCTCCCACTTCTACTTCTCTGATGTAATCACCACCGTTCAGTCCTTGCTATTGACTAGATCACAGCCATCCATTCCACCTGCAACATTTTTGCGGCTGTGCAATCCCCCGATTATATATGTAGAGTTCAAGACTCCATGACAACCACCAATTTGGATCCCACTCTGCTGGTCGATCTAGTTCTGAACCTGTTTTCCATTTCGAACCTAATCCTGTAACTTGAATTTTGAGCAAAAATTATGAACTCCTGATCATCCCATGCAAGGAAGGATAGAGGCCTCAAGGAAGATGTCACGAGTGATCATTTTCTTAGAAATTAGAAAGTGGTCTAGGCATGAGGAAATATGATGTGATACCCCCCTCCTATTATTCCAAGTGTAGAATCCATTATTTGTTTTCATCACCACTAAGTGTAGGCTTGATATGGTGGCTTTGACTGCCTCCATATTCGCATCTGATCGGTGGATAACCCCTTTTTTCTGATGAAGTGATGAGATTATTTTGAAGTCTCCACCCACAATCCAAAGTTCTTTAGCATATACCCTTCTAAGTTTTGTGAGGTATTGAATAAAAATCCCTCTTTCTCCTAGAATTTGAGGCCCATATACTCTAGACAGTAAGGCCCAATGTCCGGTCTCGATGTGCCAAAATTTACCTGAGAGAATTTTAGGAAGTCTAACCTAATCATCAAATATGATTTCAGCAAGATTCCAAAGAATGGCTAGACACCCAGAACTCCCTGTGGTGTCCCAAGCTACTACCTCGTTCTGGCGTTTAAAGCCATTGACAATTTCCTTCAGTTTGGCTTCTGAGATCTTAGTTTGTTGAATCATCATGATACTTGGTTTATCTATTTAAGCCTATCTTTCAAGTATTTTTGTTTTCCTCTATTGTTGAGGTGTCTTAATTTCTAGGATGTGATAATAATTAAGAAGATGTGCGAATTTGGTGGAAAACCATAGGCAACGTAACCACACTTCCAAATTTAACCAACATATCGCCTACCATCTGAAAGGATTCATGCAAATTCTTTCTTCCTCATTTTTGTCCTCCTTTTACAGGAAGACTCGGATCGCCCCCTGACTTAGATGGGAACCCGATTGGTTAGGATGGTCTCTATTTATTGCCCCTTATTTGGCTTTATACTGTTGGAAGATCTCTCTTTATAATTATTTTTGATCCTCCGGGATGAAGCTTACATCCAAATGTTTCCATTCATTCAAAAACCTTCGCATCATATGTTCCTATGTACTAAGATCCTCCTTATATCAATCAATCTCCGTGTTGGCTTGTTCCATTGGTTGTGTCAAGGATTCTTTTTTTTTTGGTTCATCTTCTGCCTTTATTTTGGGTTTGTTTCCTACCTTCTGCGAAGTTGTTTGATTGTCCTTGCCTAGTGGAACACTCGACTCTCCAAGGGTTTCTCCTTCCTCTGTCAGAATGTCATATTTGTTTGTAGTATTCAGGCCCTTTCAGAGCTGTAGCTAGGCCGAACATTGAGAGGTATTCATATTTCATTTTTTCCTTTGAACTTCTTAAAAACCCTATGAATCCTCCCAATGCTTGGTTGAGCCTTTGGATCCTTGAGACTCCTAGGGGTCTAGCTGGCTCAAAGGGAAATTACAAAACATATATCTAATCTAATGGCATCGTCAGCACCAAAAGGGAATGTGCTCGTAGTCTAAGGGCTGCTTCCATGCCTCATCTTGGTATTCTAACTCAATAAATTCTCGTTGCGGCTCTGTTATATTGATGCAAACATAGATATGAGCATAGGAAAGTGTACCTTCCTCGATAGGTTTAATTTGCAAATTTTACAAATATCCCAATAGAGTTCCCAATTCGTTCTAGTATTTTTGGATGCCAAAAATCTATCGGCAGAGAAAATAACCGAACCCACATCGGGGCTTCAATGAATTTCTCCTAGTCCAAATTGTCACATTCTTACCAATGCCACATGTAGAGCCCAAGGTTGTAGAAGAAATAAGACATGTTTTCCAAAATGCTCTCCTTGTCTTCTAAAATAGTAAAAAACATTGTGAAGAAGCCTCTAGCCTCTAGCCTCTAGCCCCCAGATTCAGTTTAATATGTCCTTTTGGCTGCCAATTGACCTGGATCTATTTCACCAAGTCTCATTTAGTGGGCCAAATACCGATAATCTTGCGGATTAGTGCATGATCTTTCATAAAATTTCTATAAATCTCCAATTTTTTATTGGGGATAAAAAATGTCGGCTTTTTAACTGATCTCGGAAGGAATTGGCCACGCATACATGCTTTCCATTGAGCACCAAAGACAGGGGTTCCCTTACTGCTTCCATCATAATCGCCTAAGGCCACTGTTGCGCCTTGAGGACTTGATTCCACATTAGTGATATTCCTGTAGGAGGGGATCTATCCCCTCCCCACGATTGCGTTAATTCCTTTTTGTCATGACACATTAGATGGCGGGCCGATTGGTCAGGGAGAAGCATCACCTCAAGCAAAATTCAGGGTTTGCAGGCACAAACCCTAGCAGAGCTCATCGTGATGCAAAAATTACTTTCTTATGCATATATCTTATAGTTATAACACAAAAATAATAAATTATAAATATATAAAATAATTAAATAAAAGAAAATATAATATATAATATAAAGTACATAAAATAAATAAGCTAAAATAAAAATATTCCCAGCTATTTGGCTCCTTAGATGTTTTAAGTGTAGCTCATAACAATGCCTCCAAGGAGGCTAGACCTGGGGTGACATATACACTACATAAAGAGGGGGGATAATTTATAAGGGAGCTTGTTGGGATGCATGTATTATTTGAGTTTACATGTTAGTGGAGAAGGGGTCACACCCTCCAGGTGGCCCCATCTTCAATGCCCTCTCTTCTTATACTTTGTTTACACCATAAACCATATTGAAAGTGCCCCATTATTTATATTTTATATTATATATTTTAATTTTAATAAAAATAAATATTAAAAAAATTACCAAAAACCTAAATGAAATATACTAATCGAATCCCCGTGGATTGGCTTAACCATGGATCTTGACTCCAAAAGTGTCAAGAGAATTGAACTATATCCTCTCCATAGCGAACGAACTTTAACAATGAGGATTTGACCAACAATACTAACCCTTAAGACAATATATATTGGTAATTTTTAAAGTAAAATTTACCTATAATTTAGTTTTTTTTTATAATGATATTCTGAATACAAATGATAAAATATATTTAATAAATTAGATGTTTGTAACAAATAATTTTCTCTTTATCTTAATATAATAATAATAATAATAATAATAATGGGTATTTATTTATATTAATTTTTTTTTTCTTATAAGTACTCCACAACTTGGCGTGGGAGAGATGTTATCATGTACCATTACTTTATATTTAAAAATAATAAAGTGATACTTGTAGTTCAATATGGATAAGATGTTGTAATGTCATGTCGTATAAACATTTCGACTTAATCAAATTACATAGAATAAAAACACATAAAATTATTAATTAAAATAAAATTTAGTGAGTTTATAAGGTTCAGATGTGAAAGTCAATGTGTGTTATTTAATTGTTGTGATTCTTGGGGTGGAAGAGTTCATGGTATTTGAGAGTCACTGATTGCTATCTATTTGAATAAAAAAGCCATTTTATTTTTCCCTCAAATTCCATGATAAGATTTCGATTATTTTTTGAACCAGCTTTAACCCGTTTTCGTTGATTTCTTTGCTTTTGAACAAGAAACCTAGATTAACCAAACTACCCCAAATATATTTTTTTTCCAAAGAGAGGCAAGAAAAACCCTGGAACTTATTTGGGAAATCACAAGAATTTGTAAGACTAACTTATTAAAATATGCTAGTGACCTCCGACAGAATTCCGTGCATGTTTCCTTAGGGCCATAAATTCTGCACCCACTATAAGGAAAAGACCTTCTAGTGGTTTTTTTTGAGGGGCCCCTTAAAAAAATACCCAGGACATCCATTTGTAGCGGAGGTTACTAGAAGAGGTTAGCGGGTGGAGGTTTTTCTGGATGTTTTTCATTTGGTGCACTTATCATCCTAACCTACACTGGTGCATTCAACCAGAAAAAGCACCACTGCACAAAAGACATTGGCACACCAGAAACTATGCGCTTCGTACAAACCCGCTCTGGTGCATCTTATTATTGTAGTGCACCGGTGATTTAAAAATATTCCACACTGGTGCATACTAAAACCTTGTGCCAAAACTGAAACCGCTCGGTGTTGTCTTAAGAAACTGCACCGGTGCGCCTATAAAACCCTGCGCAATGGAAGAGGGTAAATAAAAAAAAATTACGGCCAAAAAAAGGAATTTTCCACTTTTCAGTGCTCCACAGCTCTCAAGCACCAGTCCAAGTTATCCTTGTTTGAGCTGCCCTAACATCGGTGCTCCCATTGCACCCATTGCATGCACTACTACTCTGCATTTTCCACCAATCTGCATTTTGAATTTTGCAAAACGGTGGGAAAATTTACTTTAGCAAAATCTACAGCCAATATGCCTCCTCGATGGCCAAATGTACATGTATTTTTATTTTTTTCCATAATTAAGCCTTTTAGTTGATTAGAATTGTAAATTAACTTAAAAATAACCATTAAAAAAAAAAAAAATCCCACACGGTGCGCTCGAGTCGTTCAGCTCGCACTGGTTCGCGGTGCTACTTGTAAATTTACAGGCTGCACCAAAGCCAGTGCTTACAGTATCTACAACGGTTCTAGGGTGGTACCGAAATGCACACCATCATATTTTAAAATTTAAAAAAGGTGCGGTGCAATTGGTTATCCAGCCGCACTGTTGACCTTGTTGAATAATGACAATGTGGTGTGTTGACTTAAATCTCCACCCCGGGGTGGGAATTTTTGTCACCGCACCACATTCTGGCATTTCGGCATGGTCAATGGTGCAGCTTGGTTAAATACCACACCTTTGACTATGTAATTATGTCAGGATGTCTCTGCATTGACCAAACCATACGCCCAGTGGTGTATGGTTTGGTCAATGCACCACCCTTCGACACTGGTCCATAGTCAACGGTGCAGTCTATTATACCACTGCGTCGTTGACATATGAACAATGCCAGGAGGGTGGTGTGCTACAAATTTTCATGTGCATCACCTTTGGTGCAGTATAAATTTTCTGGTGCACTGTCTCCGATGCGCGACAAAAAAATACCCACCCTTATCTGTGCATGCCTGCTTTTTTGGTACGCCGACTGTTTTTTTTTTTTTTTTTTCAAAAAATATTATATATGTATATTCCTAAATATATGTCTCATTTAATAAAAAAATTGCATTTAATATTTCAATATTTCAGAGACGTGAAAGGAGAGAACAGAGGGAACAACAACAACAATGGGCAGACCAATATAACATGGTTCATAAGTGGGAGGCATGAGAGAGGGAGAGAGATGCGTTTTTCCACCCTATTATAACAGCTACCCAGGGGCTCCCAAGGCAGGTAGGTGTCCTCAAGTTCTATGAGGAGGCTACTTCCCTAAAGGGCCATGATGTGTTTTTATGACATCTTATCCGCAGGTGGAATGCCCACCTACAGGCTTTCTGGGTTGGTCCTAACCAGTGGTACGCACCCACTGAGAAGGAAATCTAGGGCTATCGAGGAGAGGGGTGGATTTTCCCTCGTTCCCAGATTTTCTAGTTCACTATGCAGCAGGGAGTTAGTTGATGTACTTCCAGAGATACATTAGCAGGGATATACTGTATCCTTCAGATATTCAGGTCTCCGGAGGGCAGTTACGTATTGCTACATTTGGTAGTGAGGTGGTGAGGTGCCTCTCACTTCTAATTTCGACCATTTCACACAACACCAGTGACGAGCAATGCATTAGTTGCCCGCTTCTATATTGCGTTGATTCTTTGGTACAGGAGCCACAACTTCTCAGGTGGTCTACCATTTTTTTGTGGCAATTCTGTACAGCCTTAGATAGATTTCGTCCTTAGGCATAAGGGAGGGTCAAATTCCCTTTTGATTCAGAGCTATTTTGTTTATTTTTTGAGAGGTTTCCAGAGACGAGGCCTACTTTTATTCAACAACCTCATAGGTCGATGTTGCATACACGGATGCATATGTGGGAACAGAATATGCCTAAGAGGGGAGAGACTGAATTTTTCGCGAGGATATCACATGATGCATTGGAGTTTCTAGCTGGTGTTCATGATGGTCCCCTGTCCTTATGCTGGTTTGGATTGACAAGGGTGTGCCAACATCCTCTTCATAGATGATGAGACGCCGGATTATAGAGGTAATATTACTGTTTTATTTAAATTTATTCTAAGATGTTCTTTAACTTGTTTTTATTAAATTGTTTAATGAAATTGTCTAATTATTTTTGTATACCTGTATATATTTTGCAGACATTGGGTCTTTGGATGGTTAGGACATGTCAGCACCACCAAATGATCCAGGTATAGATCCTAATGACGATCACAATATGCCAGATGCCAAGGACCATGAGGCCAGTGCAGAGAGACCTCCTCCTGTTGGTGCGTCTGTACCACCTTTTGCTAGGCGTAGTAGGCTTGATAGCAAATTTAGGATATAGTTGGGCAAACAAATCACACCATTGATTGTTGAGGCAGAAGTCACGCCTGCTACTATGAGAGACATACAGGCCAATGGTGGGCTATTACATATGTGGAGAGGCATGTTGCGTGACATATATAGCTTGATGCGGCATGTCGTAGGAGCTACGACCTCAGTTGTGTGGCTGAAGAGGATCGTTGTACGTTATAGGCATGTGCGAGACTTAGCACATGATCGATAGTCCACAAGCAACGAAACATCATCTGATGATTGTTCACCTCGCACCATGCCAGATGAATAGCCTCTACTAGAATTGAGTATAAGTCATCATGTATAGTAGGCTAGACCATCAGCCACATCCAGTCAGCAGCCTACAACATCCAACAATACTCATGATCATGAGAAGGCTGGACCATCGACCATGTCGAGTCATCACGATGAGCAGCTGAAAGTTGATCTTGATCAGCATGAGGCACCAGTACCAGATCAGTAGGCACGTGATGATCAGCATGCATATGAGCTTTTCGAGACTGCACCATTGACTGAGCAGGCTTCGACTAGTACTGCTATTGATGATGTACCACCAGTTGATCCATGACATTCATATTACAGTTGTATATTTTTGACATTATTCAGTTATATATATGGTCCATGTATTTTAAGTTCATGTTTCAGTTGTACTTAATTTACATGTTGGTGATCAACATGATGTGTATATTGTTAGGTCATGTTAGATATGTTCATTTAATGTGGAACTTGTAGATAGATGTGTATGTGATAGCAGTTATTTCACATGAGATGTATATTTCATGTTTGTGTTATGATGATGTTATATAATGCTAATTTTGTTGTGTTATATGACATGATCACGATGACGTTAGAAAATTTGAATGTGTTTTTTAGTCAAATATAATATGTAATTTGTATATGATGTTATTTGTAATTGTATATATGTAAAATTGTAAAATTGTAATTGTAATTGTAATTGTACACGAAATTGTAAAATTGTAATTGTAATTCTAATTCTATGTAAAATATTTGTAAAATGTTAATTGTATTACTGTGAATTAATTTCAATTGTAAAATTGTAATTGTTTGTAAAATTCTAAAATTGTAATTATAATTTTAATTGTAATTGTATGTGAAATTGTAAAATTGTAATTATAACTATAATTCTAATTCTAATTCTAATTATATTTCCAATTGTAATTTTAATTGTAATTGTATGTAAAATATTTGTAAAATTTTAATTGTATTAATGTGAAATGATTTTATTAAAAATTGAAAATTTGTAAATTTGTAAAATTTTAAATAATTTTAAAATAATAAATCCAGAATAATATGAGTTATTGTAGCATAATAATTTTTAGAAAATAATGAAAATAAATTCATGTACGATAGAATTATCATTATTTTATTATTATCTTACATACAAAAAAAAAGAACTTTATACAATACGCGATTGTTTTTGAGATCAACATAATTACAAATTATCAAGTGAAATGTTGATTTTAACATTAACACAGTGTAAATTACCAATTAATTCAAAATATATATTATAATGTTTTGAAAAACCCATCTTAAAAAGTATAAATATTGATGAAATAACACATGTACCATATCACTCTCGTTTCTCATGATTAACCTCATTATCTTCCAGCTCACATGGCATAATAACACTATTGTTCTCAAAATATGTTTCGATCTATGGTCACGTCTCAATATGAACCACCAATCCGTATCCGACACATCTGGGTAAAAAAACATCTGATTGCATTGTTTGGGGAAAACATAGGGCTCCTTAGCTTCATCCGACATCTTTCTAGAGTTGATACATATCAGCCTACTATCGCGATCCTCCTTTACATTATTCCGATCAAAGGTGTCCCATCGCTTGCACCTAAAAATAACACATTGGAAAGAAGAGAAATCCACTTTAATAATCTCTTGTATCTTTTCGATGTAACCTAACGTCCCTCGTACTAGGTTTTGATCACAATGGCTAGATCGAATAGATTGATCAAAATCGACCTCCACTCCACAGTCTTGTGTGATGTTTCTAGCATCGACATTTCCTGTGCGAAAATGGTGTCCATATGCCCACATAGATGGGAACAAATGCACCTATTATAAAAAAAAATAAAAAAATCATAGTGTCATGTGTCTTATAATAACCCAACAGTTAAAATATGAAATATATATGTCTTATAAGTTTCAAATTTACTTATAAATTAAATATATTATTACCGAGTTTCTGCATCCAATCCCTACGTTTAGCGCATCCTCTTCAGCATGCGGGAAACGACCGATTGCATCCTATTTCTCTCTGACTCGGTCATCAACCCAACTGTTGGGGCATATTTTTGGCATATTTTCTTTTAAATGATTTGGATAAGGCACACTTCTACCATTCAACCATCTGATTTATTTCTTATCACTATCCCATTTCATCCTCTTTTGTTCATAGAATGCGACCCATGGTTGTGTTGCTTTAGAATTGTAAAGAACGAATTTATTGATTTCTTCAATTTCTGTATTCACTAATGAAATAAAACCGAAATTATATAGTACATAGAGATAAAAATATACATTATATCGAAGCTCAACATGAATATCTACTTTGTATAAATTTGAAACATTATAATTCACTTACTCTTTATCAAGCACATTTTTCCACTGATTTGGAGAAACTCACCTTCTCTTTTGTCTTCATCCCTTTCATCGTCCCAAATCCCCGCACATGGTCTGTCGTCAATTTGCTTGATGTAATCATTAGAATAATAGAAAGACTCATATGATATGTACCTCTGTGCCATAGACCCCTTGGGTTTTGCCCTTTGTCGAACAAAACCTTTCAATTTCTTCATGTACCTCTCTAAGAATAAAATCCAACAATAAGAAATCAACCCAACTAATTCAACCTCATCTACTAGGTGGATTAGAGGATGAACCTGCAAGTCCATGAAACTTGTCGGCAGTTCCTTCTCAAACATACAAACATTCTTAATTATCTCTTGACACCACCATGGAATGCTAGCCACATGAGTCTCCTTTGACGTGATCCAACATACAAATGCAAATAATTTAGGTATGGCACATCCTAGGTCTTGAGGGAATTCATGTTTCACACACCCACACATGAACGAAGGATAATGACACTCCAAAGTTATAAACACGTGCAATAATATACAAAATTAGATATGTTTTATGATCCCTTCATGGGATAAAATTTATTAATATAAAAAATAATAAAATGATCATTCTTTTGACATTATACGTACTCTTAGAAGATTCATATGGTCATGCAATTTCAACCCCGAGAAATGGTCATCGAATGTGAAGCAACGCCATAGTGAAGACTTGTATGAAGATGGCACCCTCACACCCATTATGACCTCCTTTGCCAAATAAAGATCATATTTTTTTAAAATCCATGGGACATCAGATTCTTTGAAACACCATGAAGTAGAGGGACTAGCACCTCCCTCTGATTCTGTACTTTCTAATCATGTTTGCCAATGTTTTTTTTAGTTTTTGAAGTAATAATATCTTTCCTAACAACCAATGTTTCACGTTTTTCGATGATATGTTTCTCCATAAAGAAGATGAAACATTTTTAAATATATGCATGGGATATAATAAGTGGGTAATCTTAAGATGCTCCCAATATGAGAGGTTATAAAAGATAGATTTCCTTTTCATCCCGATGGGGAATTTCTCAACATAGGTGTCGAAGATTTTGGATCATCGAACATAGGCTCCCCATTTTGAATTGAACATTTCTATGAACTCCTTCTCCTTATCTCTCTCATATTCTCTAAGCCATTCAACTGGTGTCGTTATTGGAGGCCTTTGGGTTCTCTCTCATTTACCATTGAAAGTGGATGTTGTTCTTCTGTAAGGGTGTTCCTCTGGGAGGAATACCTTGGAGAAATCATACACTAGCTTTCGTAGGTCCTTAGACCATCCAGCTTTTAGAGAAGGTCCACCACATTTACATCCTAAATACCCTTTTGTTACAAGGCCTGCTAGATTATTGTATACAATTAATATGCATGACACGTTAAAGAAAATCATGAAGCTCAAAAAAATTACAACGAATTAAATAACTAATATGTGAAATAATATCGTTACGTATATAAAGAAATAAATAAATTAAACATGTAATTTACTAGAGAAAACTCCTAAGCCTAGATAATCATGTGTCATGTAAGCACATATGCCATACAACGTAAAACTCCTCTTTGTTGCGACGGGCCTTGATACATCATACACATTTATCCCATCCCATAATTCATTGAATTCATCTACCAACGGTTGTAAGTAGACATCCATATTCTTGACTTGTCTTCTACTAGGGATTATGAGAGCCAACATAATATGTTCATTCTTCACATACAATGATGGGGGGATATTGTTATTGATCACTACTATAGGCCAAACAAAATAGTTGGTGTTCTCAAGGGAATACGGGTTGACGCTATCCATGGCTCTGCTGAGTTGTGGACTTCGTACTTCATCCCTGAATTTTCGGGCCATGTATCCTCTATATGCTTCATGGCTATTGAATCAGTTGGGACTCTCATAAATCCAAACTCACTTCTGTGTGAGGCATGCCATCCCTACAACATAGCTAATTCTTTGCAATGAAAGAGTCTTTGAATCCTTGGGATTATAGGCATGTGCCTCAATATCTTTAAAGGAGGACTGGTACGTGATTTACCCTTGTTATTTTATTTATCATACCTGTCATGCCCACATTTCGGACATATCTCTTTGTATGCATATTCTCCTCCATATATAATACAATCATTTGGACATGTATGATATGATATGTACTCAACACCCAACATTTTCAACAATTTCTTTGCCTCTTCGCAGCTACCGGGCAAGACATTATCACTTGAAAGAAGCTTATATTTGAATATGCTCTAGTTTGTGATACTAGAAAAATATATTAATAAATGAACATTAATTCCGATATAATTATTAATGTTCATAAAATTTACCATTTTTAATGTTCATATTGTACTAATTATATTTCTCAAATTTATATAAGGGAGGAATTTATGGTAACTTACCTCAAAACATCCGAGAAACATGCATTCGAAAAGCAAAAATTTGCTTTCAAGTTGTACAGTAACATCATTGTCACCAACTGAATAGACTTTGACTGACCTCTAGGTTCAAAGAGAGGGGTGGTAGAAGAAAATTTAAGGCTTTCGAAAAAGGTGTCAGCGATATGAGCATCATCCCCTAGCGATTGTCTCCATGGCAGTCGTATCCCTTAAGTAATCATCCATACCAAACTATATTTGATTTCCTCCATTGCCAGCTTGTGAAGAACTACTATTGTTGTATTCATTCCTAACTGGTGAATCTAGACGTAGCGGGAATTGAATCAGTGGTTGATTTAACCATTCTTGGTATCGTTCCTCTCCGAATTTTTCTCTTAATTTAGCCTTCTCTCGATTTGACATTTTCATGGGGTACAACAGAAGATGGTAGGTAGGTCTCTCATCATCATTATAATCCTAATAATTTTAAAAGAATATTTGAATATGATTAATACAAAATATATGATATCAATTACTAACCACGTTGATTAATTGGTTTGATGTTTAAATAATTAAATTAATCAATATACCAAACAATTATAATTATTACCATGATTGTCCCAGGATTGTGGCTAGAAGATGCAATATTGTTACAATTGTCAGGGTGAAGTGGATGTCCATTTTCATCTATCAAATGTGCCTTGTTGTATGCTGCATGTGATAAGAGCTTCTAAATTTTTGGAGTCGTTTGAATATTTTATGCATCTGAAATCGATTCTGAATCTGCATGTACCTCCAAATTTGTATAGATTATACATTTAATTAAGCTGTGCATGATTGACATGGATAAAAAACATAAATTCAATCAGATAATGAAAATATAAATAAAATATGAAGTAAATATTATGTCTTGAGATGGATAGGGAGAACTCCACGAGGGACTTTGAGAAATATTATGGAACGACCCAGATTTTTAAGAATTTTCCATTCGATATAATTACAATATTTTCTCCCTGTATTTGAGAAAAATCAAAAATAAATTTTGGTGCACCAACCTAAAAGTAATTTCGGTGCCTTAAAAATGGACTTCTTGTTGTCGGTGCTAATGTAAAGATCACTGCACTGGTGCATTTTAGTTATTGCACACCAGTGCCATGTTATAAACAGACGAGCCGGTGCAGTGCTATTAAGTGATGCAACGGTGACGAATAACCACAAATAAAAAAAGAGAAACTCTAGTTTTTTTAAGTGAAAAAAAAAATGGTAAATTGAAAAATGGGAGGCAAAGTATTTTCGAAAATCTAATTTCATAAAATAGTTCTTTAAATACTAAACACTTTTCCTTATTTCACTATTTTTGCAAAAAAAATCAGCCACATATTTGTAGGAGACATACCTGGAGCAAGAGAGAATGAGAGCATTATGGAGTAGTGAAATACGTTCGAACATAAATATCCAAACAATCAAAATTCCAAACCTCTAGTGATTCAAACCTTATAGCATATAATTTCAAGCGATCTCGTGATTAAAGTTTATTGTTTTTTTTACGCTGCAAGAAAAAAAATTCAATTTGTTTTTCATTTTCATAAACAAAATATATAAATAAAATCCATTTTTAACCTAAACCCGACATTCTTTTTGTTTCTTCCCTTTCTTCTCCCTGTTTCTGTGATTTCAGAATTACAGCTTCTGATTTTATATTTATAGTGTTTTTGTTGCTATATATAGTCCTAAGACATCCAACCCATGGGACAAATTTCATAGTCAAATCCCAATCCATGTCGATCCCTTTGTGAATTGTTAAAAAACAGATTTTTTTTATCGGTGCACCCGACGTACCATAGCACACCGTGGAAGTACTGTGTGATTAAAAATTTAAAAATATATATTTTTTTAATCAGTGTGACATATGTAAAATAGGGCATTGATGTGCTATTTCAAGTTGGGCGCACCGTGCTCGTGCTGTTTCTAAAAAAAAAAAAAAATTGTGTTAATCGGTGCACCATGTAACATATAACGCACCGCACCGGGTCTCCTAGTTGACAGAGAGCACTGTATGGTGGTCCCTTGTTTGCGCAGGAGTTTATGCTACAAAAACTAACACATGACTAATTTTATTATTTTGTCTATGTTAATCAGTGTAGTGGTTAACATGTAACACACCAATGCTTCTTGTTGACACAGAGCACTGTATGGTGTATTATACTATTTTTGCGATGCGTTTATAAGACCACTACACATAGACGTTGGTGTGTACACCATGAACTGTGCACCGGTTACATGACATATTTTTTTACCTGAAAATTTGACAATTTATTTATAAAATATATTAATGAATGATATGGTACATGTTTCATATTGATAAAGAAATGGTTGACAAGAGATCAAGTAACAAAAATACTGATAACACATCAAGAAAAAAAAAGGCAAGTTCTTTGTAAATTATTTACAAAAAGTATTATTTTTTAACTATATATAAGTTTAACTAATATGTATTGTTTATTGTGTATCATGCAGAGCCACAAAATGACGAACCTCGATAAGATTATTTTTGATCTGGGACTAGAAGAGCGTAAAAGCTTGATGGAAAAATTGCAAAAGGATGAATCAGGTGAATGAAAAAATTCTATCGATCCAATATGAGTTTATTTTTTAAATTTTCATTAATAATATACTTAAAATTATTAGATAACATGTGTCAAACAATATATTAATTCACATCTGTTTAATGTTATACATGACCAACAACTCATGAAAGCAATGTTGTTCTAAGAAAAGAAAAAAAGTAAAACATGCAAATGAAAATGAATTTCTCCTTAGCTCATCTGGAGTGGTGCTCGAGGTTAACAAAAGGGGGAAAAACTTTTACAAAAGTTTTAGGGATCTAGTGGAACGAATGTATAGACATTATTTCCACTTACAATACAAAAATCAGTCCAATGATTCCAAGAACCAAATTTTATCTAAACTACAGGAATAGTTTCTAGAGAATTGGTCAATGAGAAATGTAAGACTTTTAATAGAAAAAACATACAACAAAAAAAAAGGAATGAAAAAGTAATATTCCTTTAAATTTTTGTCTAGATTTATTTATAAATATCACTTTTGTTATATTTACTTTTCATATATCAATATAAAAATATAATAGTTTATTATCATGTTACATTTTTAGGAAGATTAAGAAAATCCCAAAAGATGAACGAGCTGATATCAGAAATATACCAGTAGGAATGTCCAAAAAGGTGTACAAGGAGATGGTCAAAGAAATGGAAAAAATTGCATCGCAGAAGGAGAAATGTCAACAACAACATGCTTCAAATGTAATATGTAATAATTGAATTTTTCGATCATTAGGTACAACAAATAAACAATTTAGCATTAAATATTATTTTTCAAGTATTTTCTTGTAGAAAAGAAAAGAAAATGGAACCCATTCAACACATAAAACAGGAAGACAAGGAAGAAAAGGGTTGATATCTAAGTTTGTGAGTAATTTTTACTTCCTTATAACAACTTAACTAGATTTCATTTTTGTATTTTTTAAGTTGTTTTACAAAAATCATCATTGAATGTTTTCAAATAGGTGCTAACATACATAGAAGAACCATGAGACGAATTGATTAACATTGGGTTAAATATGGGTTGGGAGTATATGTTGTCATATCAGAAATTAATTGTGGAATTTGTATGCATCTTTCGATCTTGTTTAGCTTAGCTCCATCTATAATTAGTGGAACAAAAAAATATTTTATATTAAATATATGATTTGTTATGGGGTATAAAACTTGCAGGAAACAAAGTATGGAACTGTGCCAACATATGAAATCTTGAAAGATGGCATACTACATGGTTTTGAAAGAATATGTATAGTTCATGAGTCAATTGTTGCTATGGTACATAATTTATTTTCGATTTACATTGATGTATATTATTTAATATTGCAATTTTCATTATTCTCACCAATATATATACATTCACTATAGTTTATTTTTATGTTTGTAGATGGAAGGTGAAGAAGAAGAAAACAATCAACACTGTGAACAAAACATTCCTGAAAATAACCCAAGCCATAGAAGTAGCTATAGCAGTGACATCAGTTCAAGAAAAGAATGATGATCACTATGTTTGGATATCAAAGCAAGGCATTGTATTTTTTGAAATATTTTTCTGTGAAATCAAACATTTTGTTTAATGTAATGGAAATAGTGTCCCAATTGAAAGACAAAGAGATACCAATAAATGTCCCATTTTTTATGACAAATACTATCTTATTCATATGTATATATAATAAAATATGTTTTAATTTATTCTATTGCATTCTCCATTGTCACTGTGAAAAGTAACACCACTGATTAAATCTATTGATGATTAAATATTATAATGAAGAGATGTGTAATTTTATCATATGATATAAAAAATTAATCCAACACCACATTCAAATGCACTAATAAAAATTTAATTCATATGAATACTGTTATAAGATATGTGTCGTCTTTTGATAAATAATGAATTTAAAACAATCACAATAATTATGATATGATATAACAAATTAATCCAAACATCACATTCAAATGCATTAATAAAAATTTAATTAATATGAATATTGTTATAATATGTGTTGACTTTTGATGAATAATGAATTTAAAAAATTCCCAATAATTTCATTTGCATAGGTCGATGTTTCTAAAAAATGCAAAATGAAAACCGGTGCATGTCAGTTACTATACACCATGTTTTTATGATATAGCACACCGGTGCATTTCTACTACCTATATGCACCACACAAATACAAATCCTGATTATAAATCTCGGTGCTTCTGTCCGATACTAAGAACCAGTGCATTTTTATGATACAATGCACCAATGTGTTTCTATGACTTATATGCACCGCACAAATACCAATACCGATTATAAATCTTGCTGCGTTTGTGCGATACCGAGCACTAGTGCGTTTATGTGAGTCTAAGCACCAGCGCATTTCTACGACCTATGGGCACCGCACAAATACCAATACAAATTCGAACAAATGATGTGCTTCTCTTTTATTGTGCACTGGTGCGTTTATATAATTCGACGTACCGGTGCATTGAGATGACCGATGGGCACTGGACAAATCCCAAGACCAATTAGAAAGGCCCCGTGCGTTGAATCACCAACAGTGTGCCCTTGTGTGGTTTTGTAACTTGACAGCATGGTGCATGCACCTTCGACCGCCTCGAGCCACCTTCTAGATGGCACGCATCGGTGCTTTGAAAACTTAGTAGCACACCAATGAAAAAAAAATCTGTAATGACCTCCGACCACCCATTTTTTTTAGTGATGTTGAAATTCCATTAAAATCTCTGCCAAATCTTCTGTAACTGTAAACAGATGTTGTAGAAAATGTGTTTTTGACAATTTTGGCCAATTTTATAACACTAAAAACCTCTTTTATAACCTCCGCTAGAGGGTCTTTTCCTTGTAGTTACCTCACATTCTGGGTTCAGAAAGCATATCCATGAAATTTTCATTAGGGAAAATAAATTCACAACCTACGCCAACCATGTCAGGGTCTAGAAAATAAAATTTTTGATGGAAAAATTTCAAAGGTAAATTTTTCTAGAGCTTGGAGGTTAAGGTTCTACAATACGTTAGAGAAAAGAAAATATCAGTAAAGGAAATGACAGAGAGATTAACTAGATATTTATCATAATTTAACTATCAATGCATGTTTTGTCGCAAAGTTTGAAGAACTATTGCTTCATTTTTCTAGTTGTTTTAAAGCAACCGATTTTACTCCTTTTTACTAATTCTGCAATCATTTTTTTTCTTTTTTTATATTTTAGCGTCACAGGAGGGGAATAAAATTTATTTGTTAGGGTAAAATGAGGGGATTAACATTTCCATGCTTACTAGATTACAATGGTTTCCATTGGGATTTCCTTTTATTTTGGTAAAATAGAGATTCAAATGTGTAATTTTTAGTTTGCAATTGGCGTTTTTAGGTAAGAATATATAAATATTCTATTAACTTAGATCTATTTTTTTTCTGAATTGATCAAAATTTTTTGAGGAGAAATTTTTTTCTTAGAGTGAAAAGAGATTTGATCTCTCTAGAGTTAAGTATTTAAACATTTTGACTTTGTTAAATTACTTAACAAACCTAGATCCATCTCAACTTCGGATCTACCAAGCACTTACATTAATTAATTTTTTTTTTCACTCTAAAATAACATTCCCTCTAATGTGGTTTATAGATCTACAGTTAAGATGGATCTAGGTTGATAAATAATATACTCTAATTTCCACCTTAATTTACATCAATGTTATATAAAAATATAAATTAATTGAAAGTAAAAAAAATATTCTCTTTTTAGTAAGAAAGAGATATACACTTTCTTCCCTACTTAGTATGGAGTTGACATAAAGCAATATCATTGATATTAGACCTAAGACTTTTTTGATCCATAAAGTAGATAAATTTCTTTCATATTAATCACATCATTAGGATTTTTGTTGACATTTCGAACGAACTAATGTGGTTCATCGTGAGGACAAGGTGAAAAATCCTATGAATCTTATTGAATAAATTGTGTGGATGCATCATTATCCAAAATTAGTCTTTGAAAACTAGTCGTTAATGAATTATTTATATATATATATATATATATATATATATATATATATATATAATTACTATTTTATACATGTTCAATTAAATATTATAATAAATAATTAAAAATTTTATTATTCAAAGGGTATAAAATTTTAATAAATATTATTAATACAACTCATTAATTTTTTTATTATTTATTAATAAATATTATTTTTATTATTCAATTAATATAATACATAGGAAACTATATAATATAATTATAAGATACTACAAAATAAATTAAAAAATATAATTAAAAAATAATACAAAGGAGAATATATAAGATAAAGGCAAGGGGAAGAATAAAGAAAAGATCAAGAAATAGAAAGGGGTTAAAGGAAATTAATCACAAACAAGGGAAAAGAAGAAATAAGTGAAATATAATCCTAAAAACAAGTAAAGACCGAAAGAAAAAGAGACCTAGTGCAGGGGGGAATCATCTAGATAGAGCTAGAGTCCAACTCTTACTCAATTTACAACCATCATCCCTATTGAGATTCTTAGCATGAATTTCAATATCAATAGCCTCCCAAAGCCTCCTACGGTGGAAATGATCCACCCTAGCAATGACTTTGGAGTCTTCAATGAAAATGTGGTGGCAAGACTTTTCCACATGTTCGGCAAGAGTTGATGTGTGTGAGCGATTCTGCCTAATATCTATTGCATGTTATTGGATTCTTTTTATAATGGATCGACCTATTTCACAAATATGGGGAGTTTCACATGAATAAATCTGACTATGTCAGTAAAATGATATACCATCTCTCCAATAGTTGCACTTATATTAAGATAAAAAAGAATCTCCTTAAATCTATTTCTAAGGAGTTTTCCCTTGTCGTTAAGTCTGATCCCTAACTTAATCCTCTCTATAGAAATCTTATTGAGAGAAATCCCCTCACCCCATGATTTATGGTCTTCAAAAATCATAAATATGGGGCCCCATTAAGAACTATTGTTAACATAGTAGGTGTTCCCTCTTATCATCTTACTAAATTATTAACCCAAAAGCTTAAACCCCTTGTGGGTCTCACTAACTCTTATGTTAAAGACTCGACTTCCTTTATCAGAGAGTGGAGGGACATCAGGTTGGAACCTGGGGAATTATTGGTCAGCTTTGATGTTGATTCCTTATTCACTAATATCCCTATCTAGGAAGCCATTGATGTCATTGAACGGATTTCTGATTGGCACACTTTCAAATTAGTTGTCCTCTACGTCATCTTGATTTCCAAGGTGAGTTCTAAGAGAAAAATTGTGGTTTTTCTATGGGGTCTCATCTCTACCCTATATTCGTTCACTTATTTATGGAGTTTTTTGAAGTGAAGGCCTTGGGCTTTACTCAATTTCTCCCTATTAAGTGGAAGAGGTTCATGGATGAAATTTGTGTCATTTCACCCCATGGCCGACAGAAGGTATATATGTTTCTGGGACACCTGAATTCCCACTCATACTCAATCAAATTCACGATGGAAATAGAGGTGGATGTTTTTTTTCCATTCTTAGATATCCTTCTCTCTCGAATGGATGATGGTTCCATTTCTCACCAAATTTTTCGCAAGAAAAATCACACGAAACATTATCTTTATGCTAGTTCACATCATTTTCCTGCTAAAAAATTTGGTGTTCTTTGCACTCTTGCTACCCACGCTCTAAAAATATCTGATGAAAACCTCTTGGATTCAGAGAAATCCCATATTCTTAACGTTTTTTAAAATAATGGGTATAGTAGATCTCAAGGCCTTAAGGCCTTTCAAAAATACTATAAAGGATTAAAATTCAAGTATACTCCGGTTGATCCTATATCTAAAGTTCATCTCCCCTTTATCTAAGTTACCACCGACAAAATTTCCCATGTTATAAGAAGTAATAATGCTTCTTCTTCATTCAAGCTTCTGTATACTATTAGAAATTCTCTTAGATCTGTCAGACCCTATCGACCCAAAGGACATGAAAGGTGTTTAGATGGTTCCTTGTTCATGTGGCACTCCCTATATTGGTGAAACAGGTCAATCTATTAGACAGAGAATCCCAGAGCATGTGACAGAAAGTAGGCACAATCGGTCACGAACATCAACTCTTATTGAACATGTAGAAAATTCTTGTCACCACGTTTGCATTTAGGAATCCAAATTCACTGCTAGGGTGGATCACTTCCATCATAGGAAGCTTAGGGAGGCCATTTAGATTGAAAGGCATGCTAGGAATCTCAATAGGGTTGATGGCTGGAAATTGAGTAAGAGATGACTCCAACTCTATCTACATGATTTCTCCCCTATGCTAGGTCTTTTTTTCTTTTGGTCTTTACTTGTTTTTAGGGTTTTATTTCACTTCTTTCTTCTTTCCCCATCTTTATGATTAATTTACTTTAACCCCTTTCTATTTCTTCATCTTTTCTTTATTCTTCCCCTTGTCTTTATCGTATATATTCTCCTTTGCATTTAGGAATCCAAATTCATTGCTAGGGTGGATCACTTCCATCATAGGAAGCTTCGGGAGGCTGTTTAGATTGAAAGGCATGCTAAGAATCTCAATAGGGTTGATGGTTGGAAATCGAGTAAGAGTTGACTCCAACTATATCTACATGATTTCTCCCCTGCACTAGGGATTTTTCTCCTTTGGTCTTTACTTGTTTTTAGGGTTTTATTTCACTTCTTTCTTCTTTTCCCTTCTTTATGATTAATTTCCCTTAACCCATTTCTATCTCTTCATCTTTTCTTTAGTCTTCCCCTTGTCTTTATCGTATATATTATCCTTTGTATTATCTTAAAAATTATATTATATAATTTCCTTTGTAGTATCTTATAATTATATTATATAGTTTCCTATGTATTATATTAATTGAATAACAATTTTTTTTTTTATTAATAAATAATAAAAAATTAAATCACTTGTATTAATAATATTTATTAAAATTTTATACCCCATTTAATAATAACAAAACTAATATATATATAACTAATCCATTAACGACTAGTTTTTTAAATGGTTAGTTTTGAGAGACTAATTCCCGGAAATGATACATCCACACTATTTACTCAACAAGATCCATGGCCTTTTTCACCTTATCTCGAGGATGAACCACATTATTTGGTTCTAAAAGTCAACTAAAATCCTGATGTGATTAATCGGAAAAACATTTATCTAATACCATTGATATTACATGATGTTTAATGTAGGTTATAAATAAAATATCTCAATATGCATGTCGAGTAAAAGACTTTAACATCACACATATATAAAGAGAGAAAGTGCCACAAAATTCTTATTCTATTAATAGGTTCTTTCTCATTCAATATGTCACGGAGATTGGTAATTCTTTCAATGATTAATTTAGATTTCATATATAACATTTTAAAAATTACTAAAATTAAAAATAATCAAATGTATGTATACCAGAAAAATATTAATAACAAAAATATTCAATATGTGTGTTTATATAGAGAGAAAGAATAAATGTATTTTTACTGTAAGAGAGAAATTTAATCTCTTCACTTCTTATTATGGAGTTCATTGAAAATAATATTATTGACATATTTAAAAGAAAAATATATCAATAAAAAAATAATATTTCCTATAAACCATAAGTAAAATATTTCAATGTCTATATTAAAGAAAAATAAAGTAACTTAAATTAAAAAAAATCTTATATTTTCACATTGCAATAATATGAAGATGTATAATTTATTCTGTTTTTAAAATAGAGCTAATATATAAGATTTAAAGAATCTTAATAATAAAGAAAAGCTTAATGTGAGCTATACATAAAATATGTCAATATGCATGAACATGTATAAAGAGAGAAAGAGTCCTTTCAAATTCAAAGTATGAGTATAACATTTTTTAAAATATTAAATGTAGGTATATAAGAGAAAAATTAATAACAAAAACATTTCATGTGTGTATAGAGAGAGTGTTTTTGTCAACAGTTGCAGATTGAAGACATGAAGTTTGGAAAACAACACAGGAGCTCACAGGTGCAGATCACCAGGAGCTCCCACAAGAAAATGAACCCTCTTGGGGTTTCTCATTAAACACCAACAATTAAATAGATACATTAGGTAGAACAGATTCCTAAATAATAGGAACTGAATGTCTAATAAAATGCAAAATCACAACTACGTAACCAAATACCACCTAATCTCCACTAATTTATAACAACCCCCCTTAATGGAGAAAGGGATTTTTAAACACACCTAATGTATCCCTAAACAAATCAAACTTCAGTCTTCGTAGTGGCTTAGTGAATATATCAGCCATATTATCACAATAATTACAACACTCTACAGAAATCTCTTTGGACTCCACTTTCTCCCTAACAAAATGAAATTGAGTGTCGATGTGCTTAGTGTTTTTATGAAACACTGGATTGTAAGCCAGTTTGATGGAACTCTGATGGTAGCAATTGATGATCGTAGCTTCTATCTGTTCTTCCCCTGCATCTTGGAGAAGTCTACGCAACCAAACTGCCTCACATGTTGTTGAACACATGGCTTGATATTCTGCTTCTACTAAGGACAAAGCAACAATATGTTGCTTCTTTCTGCACCAAGAGATGACCCCAGAACCAATGTTGAAGGCATAACATGTAATTGATCTTATGTCATCTAGATTTCTCGCCCAATCAGAGTTTGTATAACCTGTCAACTTAACATAAAATGAGTCAGAATACAAAATACCAAAGTCTGATGTTCCTTGCAGATACCTTAATACTCCTCTTACTGCACTCCAATGACTGTCATGGGGTTGAGTCATAAACTGACTCAAAACACTTACTGCATAAGCTAAATCTGGTCTTGTTGTAGTGAAATATATAAGACTACCAACCAACTGTCTATACAATTTTGCATCTGCATATTTTGAACCATCATTCATCTAAAGTTTTCTATTTTGCTGTAAAGGTACACATGATGGCTTACACTCATCCATATTAAACCTGGACAACAGACTCTTTGCATACTTACCCTGGGACAAGAAATTTTGGCTTGAATCTCTCAAAACTTCTAGACCCAAACAGTATTGCATTTCTCCAAGGTCCTTCATTTCAAATTTTTGTGATAATTGCTACTTGATTTCTTCAATGAGATTGTCTACACTTCCTGTTATTATCAGATCATATACATATAAATAAATCACCACTATCTAACCTTAATTATTAAACACAGTATATATATTGGGATCATTTTTGCTCCTTTCATAACCATGCATGAGGAAAAAATAATCAATTTTTTCGTACCAGGATCTAGGTGCCTACTTTAAACCATATAAAGCTTTATTTAATCTACATACTAGGTGTTCTTCTCCCTTCTTAACAAACCCTTCAGGCTGTACTAAATATACTTCTTTTAAATCACCATTTAAGAAAGAAGATTTAACATCTAATTGATGTATTTTCCAATGATGTTTAGTGGCTAAAGAAATAATAATTCTGATGGTATTTAATTTTGCAACAGGGGAAAATGTATCCTCAAAATAAATACCTTCTATCTGGGAATATCCCTTTGCCACCAACCTTTCTTTATGCTTATCAATAGACCCATCTGCTCTAAATTTCAGCTTAAATAACCATCTACAACCTATGGGTTGTTTATCATCAAGAAGTTTTACTAGATCACAAGTATTGTTCTTAATGATTGATTCATATTCCTCATTCATTGCTTTCTTCCATTCAAGACTTTTACTAGCTTCATAAAAATTAGAAGGTTCTGCAATGTTTAACATACCAGTCATAAGTGCACAATCCCTATATCGAGGTTGTAACTGTTTTGGCTTGCATGATCTTTTCAGTGGTGGGGGCTCAATTATTCTACTTCTTTCTTCTATTTGTGGACTGAACTCCACATTATCCTGCTGCTACTGTACCTGTTGTTGTTCCTGTTGCTGACTGATTCATGTTTCACTATCCCCTTCTAAAAGTAAGGATACATGCCATTCTTCATTGTTTTGGATAGGATTTCCATCATCAATCTCTTCACGGAATAATACATCTCTACTAACAAACACCTTGTGAGTAGCAGGGTCAAACAATTTATAAGCCTTATACTCACTGCAGTATCCAATGAAAGTGCATTTAATGGCCTTTGAATCTAACTTCTTCCTGTTCTCTTTGGTAACATGTGTAAAATATTTACAGCCAAATACTCTAAGATGAATTACTGCAGGCTTGAAGCCAAACAATGCTTCAAAAGGATTTTTATACTCAAGACATTTAGTAGGACTCCTATTCTTTAACTACACTGTAGTATTAATAGCTTCTGCCCGAAAGCCATTTGTTAGATTCTTACCTTTCAACATACTGCGAGCACATTCCACCAGTGTTCTGTTTTTCCACTCAACAACTCCATTCTGGTCAGGAGTGTAAGGTGTTGTAAATTTCTGCTGTATCCCATGCTCGTTGCAGTATTTGATGAAGACTCCTTTCTTGAATTCTCCCCCTTGATCTGATCGAAGAGTCCTAATGAAATTTCATGTTTGCTTCTCAATCATGTATCTGAATTGCTTGAAATATTCAAAAGCATGACTTTTCTGTTTAAGAAAATACACCCATGTGAATCTTGTACATTCATCAACAAAGATTAAAAAATAAAGGCCCCAACTAACGACCTTGTTTGCATCGGGCCACATAAGTCAGTGTGTACAAGTTCGAGTATATCCCTTTCTTTTATATCTTTAATGGCAGGAAATTCATCTCGATCTTGTTTACCGAATGCACATGCTTCACAATCAATATGAAACTTTTTCAAAACAGGAAGACCATCTACCATACCTTTGTTCTGCAACAGAAGGAGATCACTGAAATTAATATGCCCAAGTCGCTGATGCCACAAATTTTCAACAGAATTATCTAACGACATCAAGGCTTGCTGAGGCATACTCTTCACATCCAGTTTTTAGAGTCCTATGCGAATACCTGTAGCAATGAGCTTCATCTGATCCAACAAATCTTTAATAATGTAATGAGATTTAAAAAATCCTACTTTGAGGTCCTGATCTATAATTTTTGACATGGAAATTAGGTTCTTCTTAATGCTAGGAACATACCACACATCACATATATTCCTGATCTTACCATCAGGAAGAGTAAAAAGGACATATCCATCTCCCTTGATCTCATACCCTCTATTATCTCCAAGGTAGACTTTTACTCCAAAGTTGGATTCTCTAAAATTTCAGAACCATTGCTTTTTACCTGACATATGCGAGGAGGCTCCACAATCTATGAACCAAATATCTGATTCATCCTCCTCAATAGCTAAGTCTTACAAGCTCTCTTCGATCTGCTCCACCTCCAGGCGACACCACCAGAAAAATGCTTCCATGGCCTTTACACAACCTCACAGCCTGCCTCACGTAGTACGACAATAGAGAATGCGGCTCCACACCAGCAAGCTACGAAATTTGCCTTCACAACCTACCTCACACACAACTTAGTTTACTTGCCAAGTCTCTCAGCTCTCTTGAGCTCTGATACCATGTCAGCAGTTGTAGATTGATGACATGAATTTTGGCAAACAACACAGGAGCTCACAGGTGCAGATCACCAGGACCTCCCACAAGCAAATGCACCTGCACGGGGTTTCTCATTAAACACCAATAATTAAATAGATACATTAGGTGGAACAGATTCATAAATAATATGAACTGAATGTCTAATAAAATGAAAAATCACAACTATGTAACCAAATAGCAACTAATCTCCATTAATTTCTAACAGTTTTGATATATAAGATTTTAAAAAAGATTTATAACAAACATAATGCAATGGAGAGAGATCATGTATTAAAATTTTAATGTTTGAATCATAATTGAAATATTTTAATGTATTTATTTGTGTGTGTTAAAATAAGAAATTTATTATAGGTAAAACATTTTAATAGCTTGTTTCTCAAAAAACAACATATATCCATTTAACTTGGGATCTACTAAAAGTTGAAACAATCAAATATCTCAACGCACAATTTTTTCTTTAAGTTTTAGATTCAAAAAAATTTCATCTTCATAAAATTGATTCCTCTAAATACTAAATTCATAAACTAATACTAAATTCCTAAAATTAATCCCTCTAGATATTAGATTCAAAATAACATAAATATATTGATTTATTAATATGAAACATAGTTTTTCTTTTTAATTTTTTTTAGATCTAAAGTAAGAAGATAAATTAAAAAAAAAATATTGTAGTGTATACATCAATTTGTTGTTTGGAAACCAGACAAGTCACACAGCATAATTGTCTTAGCCCATTAAAATATTTTAAATCTAAAATATAAACAGTAAAAATAGCCTATTTGTATACTCCACATTTCTAAGAACACATTTACTCTACATAACTGTAATTCAGATAACAAAACAAAGCCTATATCCCTAGTATCCAACTAACATATGCTTCCACTTTACATCTAGTCAAGAAACTTCTCCATATCGCTGTATGAAGATCCTCCAACCTGACTTGCTACAATTGCGTTATCCCTAACCTCCAATATATTTTTCCTCATTGTCAGAATTCATCAGTTTCCTCACCAATCTCTCCATGTTTTCTCTGGACACCTCCTCTTTCATCTCAAAACCTATCTTCCACACATGATGAACAAATCTCCTGTTTTTCTACTGCTCCGCAAAGAAGGGCCAACACATCATGGGAACGTGAGGGCATATGATCTCCATGTGGAGTTCCATCCGCTGTGTGTTAGAAATTCCCCAACCGAGGGGTGGGAAAGGACTTTAATTTTCAATGCCCAACTCACAAAGAAGCCACGATCCTTGCTTCTCTCCAACAAATCTCAAGGCAGCACAGTAGACTGCCCCTGAACGAGGTCAAGTCAGATGGCCCACAAGAAGGGTTATTTGTTGGCCTCCAAACCCCATGCAAACTCTATCATATCCTCATTTGTGAGAACTATAATGCTCCCAAAGCACACATACATCACAGACGATGTTCTCTGTTTGTCCAACCAATCAAGTCATTGAGTTTCCTCTTTCCATATGTTGGTGTTCACTATTGTCTCCCCTGCAGAGAGTAAAAGAGGACCGATGGACACTACTTTTCCAGAGAATTTATTGTTGAGGTCCCCCAACAGCGGCCCTTGTAAATCGATAGAAAGAAATATGCTTTTTCTTTCCTCTTTGAGATCTCCATTTAGGCTAAGAGTAGCATAGGTTAAATCCAAATCACAGAGCCTTCTCCTATGGAGTGGAATGAATGTTGAATTATCAATATATTTTCAAGATTTAACATTCAAACCACGATGAATATGCAAGGGAGAAAAATAATGTTAAATTTTGTGACAAAAAGGTACTCAATGAAAGGTTGCGAAATCAAAACAATGTATGCAAAAAACTTAGGAGTGTTAACTTTAAGTTTGTGAAGTAATTTTTAATTAGGGGAAAGAATAAATGTTTGGTTGTAAATTTATCAAGAATGTGTAAGACAAATCTAAAAGTGCCAATTGGAGAGTCTCTATAGAGTCAACAACCCCTATAACCCAATTTTGGTGCATGGCATGAAAACCAACAAGTCAATTGAAGGACATGAAACAGTTGCAAAAGTCAAGAAATCATTATCAAGCAAGTTACAATTTCAAAAAATGTTATAAATATGGCGTTTGTAATAAACAAAATACTAATATATGTAGTTCAAGGAGAATGGCCATAAATAATTTTCAAGAAAACATGTAGAAAGAGGGATCAAGCGAGTGCAGTTGTGGACAATCAATATCTACCTCAGATAAAACACCACATCCTTTTAGAGCCAATGATTTCATTTTAGGTGCTATAATCTCAAGTATAGTCAAATTGGGACATATTCCTAGATTATGTGAGAAAACCCCAACTTGCAATGATAATAATCCAGTGTTTACCATACCAAATAAAATAACAGGCAATCAAAAACCAACAACTCGATGGAAGAATACGCAACAACGAAGAAATCATCACTAATCTCATCACTAAGCATGCTACAATATCAAAAAAATATATATATATGAGCTTCATAATTAGCAAAAGAGTAATATATAGAGTTAAAGGAGAATGACCATTGTTAAACACACACATGGTGTATGAGAAGATAAAATACAGAAATAGGAAAGATATGCATTTGTTGTTTATATTATTCACCATAGATATACATTTATAATACAATGATGTGACCGTTTGATTCATCTTCCAAGGTCACTTGGACTCCTTTGTGACTCTTCGCCTTCCACACCTACCCATAAAGGATTAGGTGTTCAACATTCCCCCGCTTAATCCGAAGGGGTATGTGTGAGTCCAAGAAGAGAGTTGTAATACAAATCTCCAAAGAATGCATGGCAGCAATTAGGCTGAATCAACTCTCTAAAATGTGGCATAAAGAAGTGGTTTAAGGATGACCACCAACACTGGAACACAACACTTACTGCAGTTCCCAGAACTCTTCCAAAACAGGAAAGAAGCTGAGGGCTTCTGCTAGAGGAAGTGTCCCTCATATTTGAAGAGGGAGACCTTCAACCTAAAATAAGGGAAGTGTACATCCTATGATGGTTTAAGGATGACCACCAACGCTTAAATGCTTGATGCATTTCTTGAAACTCTACCAAGGTTGGCAAGACGCTGAAGTCTTCTACTATAGGAAGTGCTCTGAATTCTTTGAATAGGAAGAATATGAACCTCACATAGATGGTTTAAGGCTGTCCACCAACCAAACGCACCCTCATGGGCATCTGTGTCTCTAGCTACAACTCTGAATCTAGAATGACGAATTGTGGCTCACACTCGCTTGATGTGTCATCAAATATTGTAGATGACCACCATTTCCCCCCCCATCAGGTACAAGATGAGATGATGGAAAAAAGGCAACTGCAAGATTGTTCAATATTATAGAACAAGTTCTGACATGTGACTTAAACATCTTTTTGGCTGTTCATGCCCATTTCCAAGAAGCGATCCATCCAAGATGAATCTTTGTTCTTGCAGGAGGCTTGTTTCTAAGGCATCTGTGTGAAGAATGGGTGTGACGACCACAACGCTTGCATGGGGGAAGACCTAAACAGTGATCTTTCATATGGCCTATGTGATCATAGTGTTTTCATTTTAGAATTTGTTGTTGTTTCTTTGGAAGAGGAGCAGGATCTGGAACAGATGCAGGTAAACTGTCATAAAGGAATCCAGCAAACTGAAATTTGATGGGATTGGAGTAGTTCGGAATATGAAAGGACAAATCCTTGTCATATCCAAGACCTGTTCTGTGCTTGTTATGGACAAGGTCTTCCCAAGGTCTAATGACGGTCTTGCAAAGTGCAAACTAAGCTGTTGCATCTGCATGTAAATCTACTCTTGTACAAGGAACTGAATGTGAATCAACTGCAAATTTATATTCTTGCTACTAACGAGAGTCCTTCTCAATTTTCTGAATAGAAATAGGTTCAGAATGATGACTCTTTTGCTGAAGTTCATCTTGTTGGAGTTGAGACTCCAACTGCAAAAACTCAATCTTGTCTTGTGCTTCTTGCAAGCAAGTTTGAATATTAAAAAGAGTGTTCTTGCTCATTTTTACCATATCATGAATAGTGGAATGAATTAGGTTATGTAACAAATCTAATGCATCATTGATTTTAGCCATTTTTATCAACAACTCAAATTCAAAAAGATATTCACAAGCTTGGATGCTTCACTATCAATGAACAGATGGACTTGAGCTTTGCTATATTACCTCACAATAAAGACGAAAGAAAATTCCAAAAAAATCTTTTTTGCAAAACTATTAGTGAATTTATGATGCCACTACTATTTTGAAAATGATGACCAATTTTCAACATTTGCCTTCACATGTCAATATCTTTCAAAGTCACCCTTCTATATGTTAGCCCCCCTATGATGAGTATGGGAGAGATCTCAAGCCTCAGTCTTCAAACCGTGAGCAGACCTATACTCCTGTGAAAAACCTGGTGGAACAAGAAGCTCATGTTATGTCTCCCATCCCTAAAGAAGCTTCAAGCAGCCATGAACCCATTGTTACACCACCTACACCTACAAAGGTCATAGAAAGATATAAGCCGCCGGTTTTACCTCTTATCTTCCAACCCCTCCCTTCAGAATTAATAAACCAGCTGCCTCATTTTGATGGGGAAAATAAAGGGGCTACTGCTGAAGAACATGTTCAAAACCTTGAGGATTTACTGGAGCTATATGAAATAGAAAAACATGATGTGTGCGTTAGAATGTTTTCTTTGTCACTACAAGGAAATGTTAAGAGTTAGCTCAAAGGCCTTCCAGAAGCAAGCATTTTCAGCTTTCATCAGTTTTCTCAAGTTTTCCTTGATAGGTGGGCAGCCTCGAAGAATGCTCTCCTCATCCTAAAAGAATATCAGAATTTGAGAAGACAGCCAGGAGAGACAGTGCAGAATTTTTCAGCCAGGTTTAATAAGGTATATGATGCTATACCTTCTGATATAAAGCCACCTTTGGGATGGGCGCTACTGCACTGTCCAAGCTCTTTTGACCCCGAGGTGGAATTCTATATAAGAGAAAGAGAACCTTCGAGCCTAGAGGAAATGCATAATATAGCAATCACTGTCAAATACAACATAAAGTGCATGGAGGAAATATTAAGAGCAGCAAGGAAGCACCGAACAGAGAAAATGGCACAGATCTCTTTAGAGAACAGGCTGGAAAGACTGATAGAGACTGCCAGCTCCTTGCTAAATGTAAAAGAGCAAGAATATGAGGCCGAAACCAGAAATGATGATTGGAGAAGACCTACTCCTTGTCCTCAAAAGAGACAAATCAGATCACTGCAAGATAGAGGTTACATGCAAAGCATGTATGCTGAACACAATTTTGAATCAGAAGATGAACTTGCAGATCATTTTGAAGAAATACTCGCTGAGAGTCCCGAAGACCTGATGGGTGACAATGCTTGTAATTATGATTTCTCTAATGATGATCTGTCTGATGATAATTTTTTCCAAGGGGAAACTGAGCTTGCAGATCCATCATCAGTAGATTCATGGGAGGAATATTACGACCATCAACTTCAAGAAAATGATGAGTCAATGCAGGCTATCTACGATACTGATGGAGAAAGCGTTGAAAGCATGATGACAGACAAAGATTCATCCAATCTTCTCTCTGTTTTATATCCAAACATTAGTTATGCTTGCCGAGAGGATGGAAGCTTGCAGCCCTTCAGCGCAGAGGACAAGGAGGAAAGAGATGAAGAAGATCTTGAGCGGAATGAATATCCTGAGCCTTATCCTGAAAGGTTTGAGGTAATCAAAGAAACCCCCACTCAAAAATATGTTAATTTTTTCACGGAGTTACAGCGGGACCAGCCTACGTTACTAGAGGACAGCACAGTCGAATATAATGAGCCCTCTAGCTCAGGCTGCAATGAAGATGAGAAAAATATTTTTTCGTGCAGACATGTCTGTCTTGGTCCAGTGGAAGAAGAGGTATTCCTAGCTGATTCTCATCTGCCAAATACTCCCAACCAGGAAGAGGAGGAGTGTGGTTACGAAGGCCTCACTGCAGATCCAGTGACCGAAGCTGCCCGGGATACAGACAGCCTACCAGCCATGGCAGGCCTTAAAAAAGAAAGTATATATCATATTTTTGTTGATCCTGTGGCAGAATATATGGAGGCCCTGATTGGCTCAGTCCCTCAAGAATTTATCTTCTGCAAGAGCCAAAGACATCAGGATTGGTCACCATTGCTGGTGGCCTCATTTTTGAAGATCCACATGCAGAGCATCCTACGGTTGTCTCTGATGAGAAGTCAGTTCTTCTTCCCCTTTTTTCTATTACTTGACTGGCTGCATTGGCATTATTGTATCACCTAGAGCATCAGAGATTTTCGGTTAGAGTATGGTAGGTAGGAAAATGTAACATACCTCGATAACCTCGCAGGAAAAATGCATGGAGTTAGGAATTTTTTTCAACATTTACGAATGTGTAACCTTATAAATCTCTTTATATATTTCTGCATTAACCATTTAAATACCCGTTATCATCACTTAGAGAAATATTTAGCAAAAATCATAGTGCGTTACACAACCATTAATTGTTTTTGTTGTAGCATATTAACTTAAATTTCCTGCTATAACTATGCATCGATCCCATGATCATTTTAATTCAATTAGTAGATCACCTAATTGATAATATCAACGTCATGTCATGAAAGAAATTAACATCATCAAAATGACACAATTAACAATCACATAAATAGACACCGATATACCCTGGAAACCCCGTAGGGTGGAAACCAGCAAACGTTTAATTTTATTATTAAACACTCGTGAGGGTTGTCACCCCTCACTCAATGGTTATAAGGGAGTCCATCCCTTGACCATTTTCATAAAATTTACATATAAAAATAATCTTAAACGAAACATAACTAGCTATAAGTTATTACAATCATCATGATACCATTTACCCACGAATCATCAATCTCTGTCTTTGTATTCAGACTGTTTCCTTCAGGGGATCATTGTGCAATTGGAACTACTAAACCTGCATGGACTAACAACTCTCTATCTTCCACAATGTTAAACTTGAAATTTCCTTTTCTCAAGTCATCCTTCTTTCCTGCCATTTCTGTCGTCAGCACACTTGATATCATGATTAGATAAAATATTAATAAACCAATAGTCAATCTCTATTTGTGACACTTCAACAAATATTTGTATGCATTTATAAAACATAACCACATTGACATTAGTTTCCTTATTTAACATCATTTCACATGCATTAGTAACAAATAAATCAATATCAAACATCCTCTTTCCACCAAACACTAATAAAATCTTGCATGCACTTTCCTATTATTTCCAAAAGAAAGCTAACATACTATATAATAATACTGTGCATGCAAATGCATAACAATATTTTCAAGATAACTATCCCAACAAGCAATTTCTCTTTTTGCCTACTCATATGTTTTCTTTTCAATATGTATTAATGCAATAGATGTTATACTTATGCATGTGAATACATGTTCTTTTTCAAAAACATATTTTCCACCCAAGATCTATTCATAATGGTTACTATGTATAACAATGCCAACTCTATTTCAAACAAAGTTAACATACAAGTTATAGTTTTGTGCATGCAATAACATATCTTGTTCTTCCTGCATGTAAAACATATATTTCTTTCCAAAAGAAACCAAATAAATATTTCATGGAAAAACAAACACATTTCTTTTCCAAGGGTCAAACGCATACCACTTATCATTTCATGCATGAAAAGTGACATTTCCCTCTCATTCAAAAGATATAACCAATAACTATGCATAATATTCTCCCAATATAAAGCTAATACCATAGCTAATCCCTTTAGGTTGGACAAATACATATTATGTTTCCCAAAAGAAGGCTAACACAATAAATATTATGTGATTACATCTTCCTTTTCTCTAGAAATCTAATACTCAAAAATATATTTTTCCCATGCATGCAAGCATATATGTTTCTCTAAATAATCTTACATAATAAAGCATGTGATTACTCTTTTTCCTCTCTAAGAATCTAATCCAATAATGCATACAAGGATATATTTTTATCTTCTATTCATTTTGAAGATTTTTAACACAATAATTATTTCCTTGCATACAATTATTCAATGTTCCAAATGGGAAAATATAGGCTCAGTAGGGAATATCTTAAGATATTCCACTATGGAATCACAACAATATGGAATTACACCAATAGATCTAAGCCAGAGATAGACTGGCAGGGCATTTACTAGATGCATCACCTTCACAAGGAAGGGTGAAATCTAGAGGCTTCCTGGCCCATTCCAGACTCTGTCTATAGAAGAATGGTGGAACACAGCAAGTGTGGGAATGACACACTCATCTTAGAGTTTTATGCTCTTAGGAACCTTAGATCTATAGATCTAAATAATGGATCCAAAAGAGAAGTAAAAACCAACCAAGGAAGAAGCGCTAAATTCCACTCTCAGGAAACTCTGCAATAGGCTCAAGGAGGACATTGTATAAGCAAGCCAGTGTGAAAATAATGTAGAACAGGGTTGGGTTCCCTTATTTTAGGCTGTGTCGGACCTCAAGCAAAGTTTCAGCAAAAATAAATGAGTTTAGAGGTTTTAACAGATCTCCCACAATCAACACTAGCTGAAAATCAGCTAAAGGAGAGAGTTGGTAAATAGAGAAACCGTCCTTCAGGAATTGCACGGTTTCCACTGGAAGACACTGGAAATCAGCCATTAGACTCATGTTATAGTATGGCATCAATAAATTAGATCTATAATCAATTTCCGTTGTAGAAGTATTGGATTTACTTGAAGCAAGAGCAAGAATCCTTCAAAAATAATAGCAGAAACAATTGGAAAAGCTGTAGAAAGACTTGACAGCATTTTATATGAGGAGCTTCAGCTGATATAGGTTAATATTCAGATCTAAAACTGATATATGGTTGAAACATCAGATTCATACCAGATCTGGAAATACTCAGCCTTCTAAACAAGATCCCCCTGGGGTTTTATCAAAATAATGCATAAATAAGTGTAGATTTAGCTTTTAATACACTGAATTTTTTATTGCAAATAAATTCAATCATTATATAATCATGGTCCATATGCAAACAAAGATATTTTCAAAGAATATGGTTACTCATCTCTTGATGCATGCTTGAAATACTCTCCTCCTCTTCCTTGGCTCCATTCTCCATGTATTCTCCCATTTTCTCTTCTATTTCTCTCATGGGATTATAATAAAAAATAGAATTAATTAAAATGGAATATATTTTATAAATCATAAAAGTATTCCAATTTTTTTTTAAATCATAAAAGAATTCCATATTTTCTAATTCATAAAAGCATTCAAGCTTTTCTAAATCCTAAAAGTATTCCAGCTTTTTCTAAATCATAAAATAATTCCATATTTTATAAATCATAAAAGCATTCCAGCTTTTCTAAATCACAAAAGCAATCCATAAAGCCTCCATAAATCTGATTTTTCCTAAATCAGAAAAGCATTCCATAAATCCCTCATGCTTTTATTTTTAAAGGTAGATTTTCTTTTTCCTTATGAAAAAAATATCACTTATCCATACTTTTTCCAAATCTATTACTCATTATTTCTAAAACTCATAAAATATACCAACTTGGAAATATAATTTATTTCCATGGAAGAATATAAATTATTATAAATAAAATAATTAAGAAATAATTATTCCAATATTCTTATAATCAACAATTACAAGAATATTCTTCATTTAATATCAATATAATAATTAATAATATTTAATTATTTAATAACCCTCATTTTATGAGAGTTTTTATGGTGGCTTATGTGAGGGATATTACAAACTCCCCCCCTTAAAGAGAACATCGTCCTCAATGTTCTTCTCTTGTTGGAACATTAACCTTTAATTTTCATTTCCAATTATTTAGGAAATGTAAAATAATACCTAAATCCTAGTACTTTCATAAAAATTCAGGGAGCACTTAGCCCTTTAATCATCAAAATGATAAGAAAAACTCTACCAAGTGCACATTGCATTTTATTTAGGAGTTACACTAGTCTTTCTCTCCCACTAGTGTTTTTGAAAATTACTGTCTTTCTCTCCCACAGTAATTTCAATCTAATTCAAACTCATGGTATTTATCTCCAACCATTTGTCCCTGCTATTAACCTACTGGATTTTCAGCTAATAGCTCTAATTTGCAATTGCATGAGGTACTGAACAAACAGTCAATCTAAACTTTGCATAAGAAATCATAACATAATGATTCATATAAACTTTGCATAAGAAGTCATAACATAACAATTCATATAACCTTATATAAAAATTCATAGATAAATCTCCAAATTTATGTATGCATACCGATACTATGACCAGTCCTCCCAACCTTAGAGTTCGTCTATCTCCAGAACTCACCCCCGAGCTGAGATCCTCCAAGAACAGACTAACCTCAATCTGTTCTGGAGCAGCTTATTTAAGCTATGCTCTCCCCAAAGCCTGTTTCCAATTCTGCGTCCAGAATTTCAGGATGCTTTTATTCATGTTTGCCTAGG
This sequence comes from Pinus albicaulis, assembly GCA_034641835.2. Lineage (NCBI taxonomy): Eukaryota > Viridiplantae > Streptophyta > Pinopsida > Pinales > Pinaceae > Pinus > Pinus albicaulis. Next base: position 1,466,760,384 of record CM076575.1, read on the forward strand.
CTTCCCTTATTTAGGGACTTTAAAGCTTCTTTCTGCTTTTCCAGCTTTTCCAGCTTTTTACCTCTTCCCAACTACTTTCCTCATCATTGGGGAATTTAGATTTTTCCTCAAAAATCTAAATTAGAAATAACTTCTTTCAAGGATTTTTGAAAGATTTTGGGGAAAGTCTTTACCTTTTCCATAACCTCATGGATTAGGCATGTGATCTCAATTTCTCATTTGGTCATAGTGCATACACAATATTTTATTTATTTTTCATAAATAAATAATTGACCACATCCACACAATAATTATCCATTGGGGTCCACTCCCCTTTGGATTTATGTTCAAATGTCTAATTTGAAAAGCATAGAACTTGGGGGTGTTACAAAAACTCTAGAGTTATTTCCTGAATACCCCAACTAAAGTATTCATTAACTCGACAATAAAATAAAATATTACCTCATTACATCAATCCCATCATAGCTTCCATAGCCATTGAATCCAATAAAAATTCAATGTCTAAAAATAGTCAATGTCTACAAATCCATTGTAATTTACATAATTTTCCATTGCATATTATCATTAAGGCAAAGGAACATTTATGTACACCATGCATCTATACTTGACCCACAACATGGGGTCCACAATTTGTCAAAGCACATTGACAACAATTCATCACATGTAATATAGGTGGTATACATTCAAAATTTCCACATAATAATAATAATCATGTAGCTTAGAAAAAAGACATTAACATATGTTGCATACCATAGCATGATACTTTATTTAAGGTCTTGCCTTAGCAGCCATCAATATTGTAGAGAACTAACAGTCCCATTGAACACTAGGACACAAAATGTGATTCTTTTTTTTTTTCGCTTACCATTATCTTGCAACCATATAAGCGACAACCATTGAGGAATTTTGTGAAAATAATTTGCAATCATGAAATCTACAATCACTGTAGACTTTTTTTCAAATAGTATGCAAGCATGCAATCTACAACCAATTCGACATTCCATCAAACAATTTTCAAGCATGCAATCTACATCCATTGAGGAATTTTAACAACAATTTGCAATCATGCAATCTATGGTGGATAAGGAATTCTTCCAAATAGTTGGCAAGCATACAATCTACTACCATTAAGGGACTAGTTAGCAGAGATGAAATAAATTTCCATAAATATGTTTATACTCTCATAGAGATAGTAAAACTATAATTTCTAGAACATCATGAATCATATTAATATCATCAATGGTAAAATTTCTGCTAATAACAGAACCAACCATCCCTACAACAACGTCTAATCAGGAAATTTGACCAAATTATGGATCCATTTCTAAACATAACTTTTTCTTGGAATCACCATGGGGGTTACATGATCTCAAGGTATGAAAACCCCTTGATATTAAAGATTAATCACATCCAAAACTTCCACGGATGAAATTATTTCAAATACAAAACCGTGGATCTCAATTACCACTTTTTGTCGAACACATTGAATGCAAACTTTCCTCTACAACTCTAAATGAAGAAAGAGAACCCACAATTATGCTACTATGATTTTTTCATTGAATTTAAGTTCACTATGTGAGTTCTATTTCACTTGTTGCTTATTTTTAACAACTAAAGAGTTTCGTTCAAGTATATATATATTTTGTTTTCAACATTCCATTTTCCTCTTCAGGGTCAAACCCAACTTCTATATTATTTAGTTATCACACCAACCATACATGTATTCATTATTTATAGGTAGTGCATGATAACTTTAGCCATGTTTTCCATTTTTTTTCTTATGCACCATAATAATTTTTCTCACATTATGCATGCAAAGGTTGGTAATTAATCTACAATATAAACAGTGAGTGCTCAAGATGGTTCATAGGTACAATAGAAGTTTTATTGTATTTTATCCACATCCATATTCAAATTTCAAGAGCACAACCTTTAAAGAAACATTATACTGTCTACTCTTTCATGCAATCATTAATCATGCAACATGCATCTCATGTTAATTGTAGTATACTACAAGTTTAATTAAAATCATACCTGAGATGATGCCCACTAGCATCATACCTCTACTTCCTTTTTGCATAATGATTCCCAAAAGGCGCCAGTGTTGCAACCTTTTGCTCTGATACCATTTGTAACATACCCCGATAACCTCGCAGGAAAAATGCATGGAGTTAGGACTTTTTTTCAACATTTACGAATATGTAACCTTATAAATTTCTTTATATATTTCTGCATTAACCATTTAAATACCCATTATCATCACTTAGAGAAATATTTAGCAAAAATCATAGTGAGTTACACAACCATTAATTGTTCTTGTTGTAGCATATTAACTTAAATTTCCTACTATAACTATGCATGGATCCCATGATCATTTTAATTCAATTAGTAGATCACCTAATTGATAATATCAACGTCATATCATGAAAGAAATTAACATCATCAAAACGACACAATTAACAATCACATAAATAGACACCGATATACCCTGGAAACCCCGTAGGGTGAAAACCAGCAAACGTTTAATTTTATTATTAAACGCTCGTGAGGGTTGTCACCCCTCAATCAATGGTTATAAGGGAGTCCATCCCTTGACCATTGTCATAAAATTTACATATAAAAATAATCTTAAATGAAACATAACTAGCTATAAGTTATTACAATCATCATGATACCATTTACCCACGAATCATCAATCTCTGTCTTTGTATTCAGACTGTTTCCTTCAGGGGATCATTGTGCAATTGGAACTACTAAACCTACATGGACTAACAACTCTTTATCTTCCACAATGTTAAACTTGAAATTTCATTTTCTCAAGTCATCCTTCTTTCCTGCCATTTCTGTCGTCAGCACACTTGATATCATGATTAGATAAAATATTAATAAACCAATAATCAATCTCTATTTGTGACACTTCAACAAATATTTGTATACATTTAGAAAAAATAACGACATTGACATTAGTTTCCTTATTTAACATCATTTCACATGCATTAGTAACAAATAAATCAATATCAAGCATCCTCTTTCCACCAAACACTAATAAAATCTTGCATGCACTTTCCTATTATTTCCAAAAGAAAGCTAACATACTATATAATAATACTGTACATGCAAATGCATAACAATATTTTCAAGATAACTATCCCAACAAGCAATTTCTCTTTTTGCCTACTCGTATGTTTTCTTTTCAATATGGATTAATGCAATAGATGTTATACTTACGCATGTGAATACATGTTCTTTTCCAAAAACATATTTTCCACCCAAGATCTATTCATAATGGTTACTATGTATAACAATGCCAACTCTATTTCAAACAAAGTTAACATGCAAGTTATAGTTTTGTGCATGCAATAACATATCTTGTTCTTCCTGCATGTAAAACATATATTTCTTTCCAAAAGAAACAAATAAATATTTCATGGAAAAATAAACACATTTCTTTTCCAAGGGTCAAACGCATACCACTTATCATTTCATGCATGCAAAGTGACATTTCCCTCTCATCCAAAAGATATAACCAATAACTATGCATAATATTCTCCCAAGATAAAGCTAATACCATAGCTAATCCCTTTAGGTTGGACAAATACATATTATGTTTCCCAAAAGAAGGCTAACACAATAAATATTATGTGATTGCATCTTCCTTTTCTCTAGAAATCTAATACTCAAAAATATATTTTTCCCATGCATGCAAGCATATATGTTTCTCTAAATAATCTTACATAATAAAGCATGTGATTACTCTTTTTTCTCTCTAAGAATCTAATCCAATAATGCATACAAGGATATATTTTTATCTTCTATTCATTTTGAAGAGTTTTAACACAATAATTATTTCCTTGCATACAATCATGCAATGTTCCAAATGGGAAAATATAGGCTCAGTAGGGAATATATTAGGATATTCCACTATGGAATCACAGCAATATGGAATTACACCAATAGATCTAAACCAGAGATAGACTGGCAGGGCATTTACTAGATGCATCACCTTCACAAGGAAGGGTAAAATCCAAAGGCTTCCTGGCCCATTCCAGACTCTGTCTATAGAAGAATGGTGGAACACAGCAAGTGTGGGAATGACACGCTCATATTAGAGTTTTATGCTCTTAGGAACCTTATATCTATAGATCTAAACAATGGATCCAAAAGAGAAGTAAAAACCAACCAAGGGAGAAGCGCTAAATTCCACTCTCAGGAAAATCTGCAATAGGCTCAAGGAGGACATTGTATAAGCAAGCTAGTGTGAAAATAATGTAGAACAGGGCTGGGTTCCCTTATTTTAGGCTGTGTCAGACCTCAAGAAAAGTTTCGGCAAAAATAAATGAGTTTAGAGGTTTTAACAGATCTCCCACAATCAACACTAGCTGAAAATCAGCTAAAGGAGAGAGTTGGTAAATAGAGAAACCGTCCTTTAGAAATTGCACAGTTTCTGCTGGAAGACACTAGAAATCAGCCATTAGACTCATGTTATATTATGGCATCAAGAAATCAGATCTATAATCAAGTTCCTTTGTAGAAGTATTGGATTTACTTGAAGCAAGAGCAAGAATCCTTCAAAAATAATAGCAGAAACAATTGGAAAAGCTGCAGAAAGACTTGACAACATTTTATATGAGGAGCTTCAGCTGATGTAGGTTAATATTCAGATCGACAACTGATATATGGCTGAAATATCAGATCCATACCAGATCTGGAACTACTCAGCCTTCTAAACAAGATCCCCCTGAGGTTTTATCAAAATAATGCATAAATAAGTGTAGATCTAGCTTTTAATACACTGAAATTTTTATTGCAAATAAATTCAATCATTATATAATCATGTTCCATATGCAAACAAATATATTTTCAAAGGATATGGTTACTCATCTCTCGATGCATGCTTGAAATACTCTCTTCCTCTTCCTTGGCTCCATTCTCCATGTATTCTCCCATTTTCCTCTTCTATTTCTGTCATGGGATTATAATAAAAAAAATAGAATTAATTAAAATGGAATAGATTTTATAAATCATAAAAGTATTCCAACTTTTTTCTAAATCATAAAATAATTCCATCTTTTCTAATTCATAAAAGCATTCAAGCTTTTCTAAATCCTAAAAGTATTCCAGTTTTTTCTAAATCATAAAATAATTTCATATTTTCTAAATCATAAAAGCATTCCAGCTTTTCTAAATCACAAAAGAAATCCATAAAGCCTCCATAAATCTGATTTTTCCTAAATCAGAAAAGACTTCCATAAATCCCTCATGCTTTTATTTTTAAAGGTAGATTTTCTTTTTCCTTATGAGAAAAATATCACTTATCCATACTTTTTCCAAATCTATTACTCATTATTTCGAAAACTCATAAAATATACCAACTTGGAAATATAATTTATTTCCATGGAAGAATATAAATTATTATAAATAAAATAATTAAGAAATAATTCTTCCAATATTCTTATAATCAACAATTACAAGAATAGTCTTCATTTAATATCAATATAATAATTAATAATAATTAATTATTTAATAACCCTCATTTTATGAGAGTTTTTATGGTGGCTTATGTGAGGGATATTACAGAAAAGCTCAATAAAGCTCAGCCTATGAGCATGTAGTTAGTTGTTTCATTTTTTGTCTTAGAATGTAGAGAAGAAACCTGCTAGAAAGTCTAATCCTAGCAGGTAGTAGTGTAGGTAGAGAAACATGTGAGACCAACTGTCTAACCTTGTCTCATGGAGCAATAATGGTAGAAGTAGAATAGGTTTGTTTTCTTGTTTGCAAATAAAATGATGTAAAGGGTTTGCTAGGTCAAATGCACCCAAGGGAAAATGCTAGGATTGTAGTTTGGGTAGGTAGATTGGTTGGGAAAATGTTTCTGCTGATGTGACATATTCATATTGTGGCAGCTGAGCAAAGAAGAAAGATGGCTTAAGCATCAGGCATCTGGCCTACACCAAAGATCAATTTCTGAATTCTTGACTCCTTCAAGAAGAAGCCATCCCCAAGTGGAGCCACTATTAGCCCCCCTATGAAATTCTTGACAAGCAAGATGGGGGTTGTGTCTTTCTGGAGACCTTCAAGGAATGCATCTCCCCTGGAGACACATCATCCTTGAGGTCTCTCTGTGCTTTTCCTGCTCAAATCCCCTCTGCTAGTTCCTCTCCCTAAGACCTGCGTTACCCCTTGTACCCCTGCAAATGTCCTTTTTCCCTTTTCCTCTTTCTGTCAAAGTGTTTTTGTTCCCCTCTATTTCCCCCTTATCAACCCTCTAATTTCCCAAAGATTCCCCTTTACATTCTTCCCTTACTCTTTTTTTACCTTAATTCCCCTTTACCCCTCTATCGTTACCTCCCTTTGGTGTAAAAACGCACTAAAATGGGTTTAAAACCCACTGCCGACCATATACTAAGGCTTAGCCTCGTCCCCACGTAACTGAGCGCTGTGACTAAGCGCTGCTCCTTAAGGCGCTCATCGTAGATTGCACTTATCATATATCGCAGTTTCGTTATATGTATTCGATCGATACATCGCAAATATTTGTGATGCGATCTGATCACGTCGCAAATATTTGCGATGCGATCGCCCACCACATTTCACGCCATCGCACTTTCCCCATCGCACTTTCCGCCGGTCGCATTTTCTCTATTTGTGATTTTGCGATCCAGCTTGGGCCCACCATACTGTCTTTCCGCCCATCGCATTTTCCCATCCCAATTCCGCTCCGTCGCAGAGCGCAAAGCGTAGTTTTCTGTTTGGTGCTGATTTCCGCCATCGCACTTTCCACCTTTGCGATCTGCGCTTTCTGTGTTGGGTCCCGCCTCGTACGATCATTCCCATACATCTCGTCGCTTTCCATTGCATTTCATGGCATTGTCCTTTGTATTTTCTCCGCAGTCCAAACTTTCGTATTTGCATTAAAGTTTAATGTTTTTGTACATTCCACCCCATTTCATATATTGTCCAACTGTTTGGTCTCCACCGTTGATCTACGTCCCTCTTTCATGATCTAACGATCCACAAAGCATGTTCACACCAAGCCCTATTTGTCGTTGTTTCCTCCATATCAATGCATTTTTCACATTCATTTCATTCAAAACCACTGTTCTCACCACCGCCATGCTTATGTCCTCCCGTCTTCCACAACTACCCCTTATGCATGGTTTTCATCACCCCGTCCCATATTTTGCAGGGTTATCATATGGTGAACGCCTCCATGGTTACACAACTTTCAATACAGCGGCGAGGTGACAGGACTCTCATTTAAAGAACAAATTTCGAGCTCTGCAAACTTCCTCCGGCACCATTAAAGCTTAGATTTCACAAACAAAGGCAGTACAGGAGCAGCAGAGGGCTCGAGGAAAGAAATGGAAGTTTTTTGTGTCTTTTCAGGGATTTTAGAAGGCAGAGGTACCAGTTCAAAGACATTGATGGTTACATGAAAAGTACAGCACGCAGAAAACCATATAATCAGGGTCTCAAATCAGCAGAATGTTTCTTCCTAAGCACGGACACAATACACATTATTGTTTCAATATGCATTGTGTCCAAGTGAAGTTTTCCCCCTCTCGACCGTCTAGAATACTATCAGAAACATTTATTTCACAGCATGGCAGACCATTCAGGCGTTTATTTGCCATTTTTTTCCTGCACCAAAAGTACCACAGAGTCCTGCAGACCAAAGTACAACAAGAGGCAGACAAAAGTAAATGGAGCCTGAAAGGATTCATTCTTTCTTCCAAGACATCTCAGAAATAAATGCGAAAATTTAAAAGCAGAATGGGCTTCGGCCCTCTTTCGTTTCAGAGTTCAATACTGCATTTAACTCTTCACCTACCTCTTCTTCCCCTCTTCAGCTATAAAACTCATGAGGAAATATTGTATTGGTTGTTGAGGAGAAATCAGTGGAACACAAGTATTTTCCTCTTGAGACAAGTTCTCTATGTATATTGTAAGATAGGCTGAGACCAAATGTATTCAGACTGAATGTTCAAGCTATGGGCTATGATGTACATGATTGGTGTTGTTTTTAATATGACAAGCATGTTTCTTTGGATCCTGATCTAAAGTAGCTGGTGATGTTTCCTCTTTCTCTGTATTTGTGATTGACTTGCTCTTGTGTTATGTTCCATTTCATTTCATTTCTGCTGGTAGGAAACAGAAGTATAATATAAGATTCACCCTTGATAGGTGCCTTATGTTTCCTCCTCTCCCTACCTCAATTTTTTCTGCTTATATGTGTATTTGAATGTTGATTTCAATCGATTCAACTAGTGTAGTGGATGTTATTTCCTGCTCTCTGATGTATGAATTGATGAATTCCATGTTTAGACGTTCTTGGTAAGATTTAGCTGGAAGGTTTGGGAACACTGGGGATTAGTGTTAGCCCTGTCCACTAGGATCTTTGCACGACCAGCTAGCCTTTCTAAGATCCCTTGTAATTGCCCCTGATTCTGTCCAAGCAGGCCTGGAGTTAAATGACATCTGGCCTGATATATAGACAGAGTTGGTCAGTTCTCCTCCTTTCATTTTCTATCCTTAATGTTCCATTCCAACTATCATCTCTAAGATCCAAATGCTCTAGATGACTAGCCCAACTGAAAGCTTGCACATTGAACACAAATAAATCCTTTCTTGACTCCATAGCCCAATGGATTTGATGTTCATTGAGTTATCTGTCACTGCCTAAGCTTCCTCTCTGCCCATCCTTGTCTTATTATTGGACCTTCTTCTCCTGATTCCCTCCAACCAAACCTAAACAATCAAACAAACAACCCTGAGCCTATAACTAGCCTAAAATCATAACTTGGAGCTTCAAAGACATATCCTTTCACTCACATAGAGAGATCCCTCTCTGGACCTAGGAGGGCTAGATCCTAAGGTCTGAAAGTGGTTCTGATGTTGTCTCATCTTTTGGTCTTGCCAATCTGGCCAAAACATGGGAACCCCAACACTATACATGCCACAAATCTTGGTCATGTTTTTGTAATAGAGAAACATTCAACAAAAACTTCACTCTTCACTATATAGAAAACCCATATATCCATTTATTCATATACCATCTCCCCTCTTTCTTTTTTTTCTTTCTTTTTGAGAAAAAAAAATTGCGAGAAAAAACACAGAGGTATTATCTGGGGGAGGTGTTTTCTGGGGGAGGTGATTACTAGAGAAGGTATTTTCTGGGGAAGGTGAAACTGTAAAAAAAAAATTAAAAAAATAAGAGGCAGAGGATAAAAAATGGAACGTAGAGAATCTGCATGGGAGGGGAGGGAGAGTTACCTGGGAGGGGAGGGAGGGCCGAGTGAGGGGTATGGGGAGAGTGGCTGTGAGGGGTGAAAGGGTGGGCGTGAGGGGGGAGGATGAGTGTTTGAGGGGGCGGGGAGGGGAGCGGGGTGAGCGGGGAGGGGAGGGGAGCGGGGTGAGTAGGGAGGGTGAGGAAGCGGGGATTGCTCTGCGAGCAGAGAGGAAAGGGTGGGCATGCGAGGGGTGAGGGCGTGAGATGTTGGGGATGGCGAGTGAGCAGTGAGGGCGGATGGGGGAGAGTAGGTGAGGGACATGAGAGGGGAGGGCTAGGGAGATATGGGTGAGGGAAGAGGGTCGTGGGAAGGCCGAGGGCCTGTAATTTGAACGATTGTGAGGGAGCGGGTGAGAATTGTACAGTAAATAAATTTAACTGTACAATTGCAGAATTATTCCAGGAGTGCCAGAATTGTAAAAAAAAAATGCAGAATTATTCGAGGAGTGCGAGAATTGTAAAAAAAAAATGCAGAATTATTCCAAGAGTGCGAGAATGCCTGGAGCAGTAAAACAGAAAACTGAATCTCAGCTTCGAAGCCAGAAGGAGGGGGAGTGCAGGTGAGAAAACTTGCAGAATTTAAAATGCACAGACTTTCAAATTCAGGATTATGGCAGTACACAACGTTGCTCTTCACAAAATAATTTCTGAACGCTGCAAAAATGATGAATGCTACAAAAATGAACAGGATTTTTGGATATTTACACAGGCCACAAAAACAAGTGGCTCACACAAGATTGAGCTGATTATGAACATATCAGCTCTAATACCATGTTAAACACACACATGGTGTATGAGAAGATAAAGAAAAAAAATAGGAAAGATAGGCATTCCTTGTTTATATTATTCACCATAGATGTACATTTATAATACAGTGGTGTGACCCTTGGATTCATCTTCCAAGGTCACTTGTACTCCTTTGTGACTCTTCACCTTCCAAACCTACCCATAGAGGATTAGGTGTTCAACAACCATAAATTTTTTTAAAAAAGACGTGTAGAAAGAGGCTTCAAGTGAGTGCACTTGTGGACAATAAAGAACAACTTCCAAGGGAAACCATTATAAGGTGGAAATATGAATCAGTAGAGACAGAGAAAAATCTATTGAATGAAAATTCTACTAAATACAAAAGCACTGAACACAAAGCTAGAGAATAACAAAAAAAATACAGAATGAAAGAATGCTAAATACATAGACACTAAAATCCATAAATATATTAAAACAACTTCTCTCATCAATTTTAAAAAAACATATCACTCATAGAATTGATATTCAATATAAAATATTAAAATCAAAGCTGCATAAAAGATACTTGATGATTCGAGTCATTACAATGTCATATTCAATATTCAATGTAAGAAGGGATAGGTAGGTTCAATTTAGAACATGTTGCATGACAATAATAAAATTAAGTAGCTTTTTTCAAGAATCATCCATTTACATACACTGTACATATGCAACTAATTATTCACACAACGCTGATAAAATTTCATTAAAAGCTCCAACATATCTTTATAGTAGTCCATGATTACAATTCCAAATGCTTTCAAAATCATATTGAGAGATAGATAATAGATTCCTAGGTGCCATTAAAAATGGATTTTATTCACTCTTACTAATATACATAGATATGAATCTCCAACGTATCTTCATAGTAGTCCTTTCCAAATCATATTGGAAGTTAGATAATAGATTTGTCACTACCATTAGAAAATGATTATTAAGTCTTATTGATATACATAGATATGTATGTCTTTGACACTCACTTTAAGGGGAATACCTTAAATCTTAATTAACATTATTAATATTTTTATAATATATTACATCCAAAATTATAAATTAAATTGATTTAAAAATATTTTCAAAAATATTTTTACATGAAAATGTAGTTTTATAAAAATATATTCATTAAATGAAATTAAACATATATTTATAATATTTTGTATTTGAAATCAGTAATATAAATGGAAAATAAAAATAAACGCTCATTAAAATCAAATTATAATATTTTACTTCTACAAGTAAATTTATGGCATGTAAATTGATCAGTATATTTAGTCCGTTGCTCAAAAATATTTAAATCAGTCAGCTTAGTCTCATGTCAACTTCATTAAACTTCCAGCCAATGTCATGTTAATTTCGTTACAAGGAGAGGAAATGGAGGAATTTAAGAATAGGTCGTTACACTAAAGTGGGTCCGACATCGAGAGGAACAAGAAGCTGTGTACACTGTTCAGTCACACATTACGAGGATAATGTTTTCTAGCTTTATGCATATTAAGATTTCTAATCATATAAAGAAAATATTTCATCCAGATTTCGAGTTTGAGATCTGCAAAATCGTATTTTCTATTTGGGAATAGGTTTGCATGTATTTAGCCTGTTAAATAAATTAGGTATAAAATTGATAGAATTGTTGGTTTAATATTTTTGGTTTACATATATTTATCATTAATTCATATAAATGATTATTTATAAGTTTATAAGGTAATACACTTTGTACCGTGAGTAATTAAATTGTATGTTCTATTCAGAGTGTATATTTTAAATTTAATTTCAGTGATAAATTATCCACCTGTTCTATTCAATAACCCAATTTCTTCCCCATGAAAGAAAGAATCTTCAATTGTACTTAAAGCTACACAAGGAAATAATGACATTAAAGGACTCAATAAGACCTTCAAAATCAGGCTAGGGAAGTGACAATAAACTGAGCAAGAAACCGTTATTGTTTGGACACAACCCTAATCATGCTCGCCTAAAAACTAAATATTGCACAGAGGAAATAAAGTTAAAAAAAAATATAATAATGAAATTTTATATAAATAAGAATACATATTTGAATTCTTCAAATTTCTAGCAATAAATGTGCAGTGATAACTATGCTTATTGAATAATTAAAAAAATACAAAATCAGTGTTTGGTATTCATAGCAGCCCAAATCAGAAGCCACGCGCTTGGAAAAACTCCATAAATCAAATGTGAAACCATGCGGGTGGGTAAGGCTCCATAGCTAGTTGGAGAATTTTCTAATCTCAGAGCATTGTGTAATCTGGGGAATTTTTGTTCAGACGCTGGATTTGATCCCAAAACCATCAACCAATCAAAATTGGGAAGCGAAACGTTCGTTGGAGAGGGAGAGGGAAAATACGAAGTGCTGATGTCGATAGATTATCAAGATCTCAAGACCGTTTCTTATATTTATATTAATTATATATTTATTTATATATAATATTGATTTCTAAGATCACATCTCCTCTACATTAAAACTCCCAAATCTCTTTGCATTTCTTATGTTTCCAAAGATCTGAATTACTTAAACAAGTTTATATAAATAGAGTATAGTGTTAAAAATAATAAATTATTTTTTAAAAATTTTAAATTAAATATTATTTTTTAGGATTTAACTTAGTTAAGTTAATATAGATATTATTTTTATGAGACAATTATAACTTACTAATTTTTCATGATTTTCGATTAATCAATTTAATAATCATACTATCAATTTTCAGAATAAAAACAAAATTAAAAATAAAAATGAATATCAGTACAATATTCAAAATTTGAAAACTGCGATTCAAAACCCTATCATACAAAATTTCAGAATGGCAAATATGACATTTAAAAATTTCTAAAAAATAGCAAACATGACCTATATTTTAAATTTTAAGTAATTGTTGTAATGGATAAAACACATAGCTTCGAGCTGTGCATTACAGAAAATGTGTCACAATTACTTTCCGCATTCCTATGCCATATAGGTTTTTAGCAGGGCGAATGTGACAAATATTTCTGAAGTTACTCAAATAAAACAAAGCAACTTATATGGTGCCCATTCAACGTCGTGAGAATGTGACAAACACAATTGTAAATCACAAACAACACAAAGCAACTTATTAATATACGTTGAGCATTCAACATCATGGTGAACGTGACAAACATAATTGCAATTCAGAAACAAAACAATGCCAACACCGTTCGGAAAAAAGAAAAAAGATAAAAAAGCAAAAGCAAAACAACCCACTAAGATATGTTTCCTTCATTCAACATCGGGTCAAGAAACTCCTCCAACCTGACTTGCTAAAATTGCGCTATCCCTAAGCTCCAATATATTTTTCCTCATCATCTTTACTTCCTCATCATCCGGATTCATGGGTTTCCTCACCAATCTCTCCACGTTTTGTCTGGACACCTCCTCCTTCATCTCGAACCCCATCTTCCACACATGATCAACAAATCTCCTGTTTGTCTGGTGCTCCGCAAAGAAGGGCCAACACATCATCGGAATTGTTGGAATATAATTTCCAACTGCCACCAAGTCGCAGACGGCAGCATGGATGAACAGGCGCAGAGGTTTAAACAGCGCACAGGTTGGCAGAGATCAACGGAGTGCGGGGGTCAAACAGCGCGGAGGTTAATGGGAAGGCACCCCCCGTAGTTGACTTGCTGATCACGCATTGACCGCAAATCAATGGCCAATATTTACTACGGGGCCTCACCCCATTTGATGCATACGGAAAGATGGAAGCCCCCGTAACCACCAGGAGAGGTGGCTTCGTCCACGCTCCACCATCGCGCCACCAAATCACCACCGCCGCGTTCAAATTTTCCATTAATGAATTTTATGCGGTGCTGACAGATTTTTAATGCCATTTATGAAATTTTTTAAGCGGTGATATTTTGGGATTTTTGTCAACGAATGACATTAAATTCCTTTAGATATTTTTTGTTGATTGAATTGAACATTTTTTTAGTTGTTGTTGTTGATATATAGAACAGAGACGTTCTATTTTTTTATGTAAGCACAACAGTGCGTTTGTAAAAGACAGAGAGAGCAGAATTAAAATTTTACACAGCAGTGTAAGTTTTATTAAAAACACAGTGAGTTGTTTTTTTTAGTAAAAACAGTGGCAGTGAATAAAAAAATTCACACAGCAGTTTTTTTTTAAGAGATGGAGAATTTTTTTTTTTGTTTTGGAACTGTGCTTAGAAGCAATCCAGCAACAGTTGTGATCCCTCTGTGATTGAGGAAGAACTTGTAACAGATTTTTTATGGAATAAAATTTTTGTTTTATAGAGTTGAAAACTCTGTTTTCTGAGATTGAATTTATTTCTCTGTGTTGTGGAGGGGAAGTTTTATTTCTCCATTGATTAAATTCTGGAATTTGCAATATTCCAACATGGTATCAGAGCAGTCCAGGCTATTTGAAGGTCAAATAAGCTGAAGGAAAGGAGTTTGTTATTGCAAAAGCTTCTCTAGCAATGTGAAGACTCAGACAAGAAGAATTCAAAGGTATTTCTCTATATAGTTATGTGTTACTGTTGTAGTATAGTTAGTTAATTTAAACACACAGTCAAGTGTTTTTGAATCATAGTTAAGAGTGCAGAATGGCTGGAGCCAGCACTGGTATGGGTATGGGAAATATCCATCTTCGACAATTTAATGGGAAAAATTATGACTACTGGTCAATAACTATGAGGGCATTATTTGTCTCCCAAGACTTATGAGAATTTGTTGATGATGGCTTTGAAGAGCCAGCAGATGAACTTGAGTTTAATATGTTAACTCAGGCAGAAAGAGAGATTCTGAAGAGAAATAAGAAGAAAGATGCCAATGCTCTTTTCTTCTTGTAACAAGCAGTACATGAGAGTGTGTTTCCGAGGATAGCAGCAGCTAAGAGATCCAAAGAAGCATGGGAAACTCTCAAGACAGCTTATCAGGGTATGGAGAAGGTGAAGACAACAAAACTTCAGTTGCTAAGGAGAGACTTTGAGACTCTCTGTATGAAAGAGTCAGACTCTATTGACTCATTCTTCACTCATGTGATTGGAATGGTCACACAAATAAGATCACATGGAGAAACTCTTGAAGACAAGAGGATTGTGGAAAAACTCTTGAGAAGTTTACCCTCAAGGTTTGATGTGATTGTCACCACCATAGAGGAGACTAAGGATCTCACAAAGTTTTCAGTTGATGAGCTACATGCATCAGCATTATTATGAACATAGATTAGGTAGGAGTGAAAAACAATTCTCTTGAGAGCATGCTTTCAAACCAGGATGTCTTTCGGAAGAGGAAGAGGGCAAGGCGAGAGGAAGAGGAAAAGGCGGGGAAGCCAAACGAAGTGGAAGAGCAGTCAACAACGCTTTTCAAGGAAGAGCGGTAATCAAGGGGATCAAACAACATCAAGGCCAAGGCGGCAGCCAGCAGTCGGCTTGAGGTAAAGTCAAGGAAAAAGGTATGATAAATCCAATGTCCAATGTCACTATTGTAAAAAATATGGTCATTATGCTAATGAATGTAGAAAGAAGCAGCATGATATGGGAAGTAGAACTAGTGCAAATTTCACTAAGGAAAATATCAGCCAAAATAATTTTTTTTTAGCTTGTAATATGGCCGAAGAAAGAAGTGAGGATTTATGGTTCCTAGACTCTAGTTGCAGTAACCATATGATAGGAAACTTAGCAATGTTTTCTATGTTAGATGAAAGTGTGAAGTCACAAGTCACACTACGAACTAATAGCAAAGTTTCTGTTATGGGAAAAGGGAATGTAAATGTTTTGACAAGGAAAGGTGCAAAGAAATCCATAGCAGATGTCTATTATGTTCCAGGAATGAAGTGTAACCTCTTAAGTATTGGACAACTTGTTCATAAGGGATATAATGTTTTCTTTGATAATGATGTTTGTACCATCATGGATAAACCACCCAGCAAAGTATGTATTGCTGAAGTGAAGATGAAAAGGAACAGGATGTTCCCTCTTAGAATGAGAGCAGACTTGAATAATGGTGAAGAGAAAGCAGCAGTTGCACAGGAGACTTTCCAAAGCGAACCAAAGGATGATAATTGGTTATGGCACTTGAGATTTGGACATCTCCCAACTTTGGAGGTCTTAACTTGTTGACTAGAAAAGGAATGGTAAGAGGATTACCAGAGAACCTTTGTGAAGGTTGTATCTTGGGTAAACAACACAGAGAAAGTCTTCCATCCAGGAAAAGCATAAGGGCAAAAGCACCCTTGGAAATTGTCCACTCAGATTTATGTGGAACGGTGCAAACTCCATCACTTGCGAGAAACCACTATATGTTAACATTTATAGATGATTTTACAAGAAAAAATTAAGTTTACTTTTTGAAAAACAAAAGTGAAGTGTTTGAAAGATTCTACAATTTCAAACCACTTGTGGGAAACCAAAGTGGGTTGCATATCAAAGTCCTAAGGACTGATAGAGGAGGTGAGTATATCTCTAAAGAATTTCTATGTTTTTGTAGAGAAAATGGAATTCATAAGCAGTTTACAACTAGGTACACTCTGCAGAAAAATGGAGTTGCAGAAAGGAAGAATAGAGAAATCATGGATATGGTAAGGAGTATGTTAAAGGAAAAACATTTGCCGAATGATTAATGGGCTGAGGCTATACATTGTGCAGCATGCATATTGAATAGATTCCCTACAAAATTAGTCATGAACAAAGTTCCGAAAGAGGAATGGAGTGGGACAAAGCAAGGAGTCACCCACATGAAAGTTTTTGGATGTGTGGCTTATGCACACATTCCGGATCAGCTAAGGAGGAAGTTGGACAGCAAGGGGGAGAAATGTATTTTCATTGGATACAGTGAGGAATCCAAGGCATACATGTTATATAACCCATCCACCAAGAAGTTCATTGTGAGCAGGGATGTTCAGTTCATGGAAGAGGAAGCTTGGGATGGAAGTATAGAGAAAATAATGAATGTTAAAAACTGTTTATCTCATGATGAAAATGAAGATGAGTTGTCTGAAATACATCCCCAAACAACACCACCAACACAAGAGCAGCATAGCACACCCTTAAGGAGAAATGACTGTGCTTCTCCAAGCACACCACAAGGAGGAAATTCAAGTGCTTCTTCAAGCACTTATACACCTACTGAAAGAGGTAAGAAATTCAGAAGTTTGAAAGATATTTATGAACAAAATATATCAAATGAAGGTATCAATTATTTGTTTGCTTTATATTTTCATGTTGATGATCCTATTCATTTCGAAGAAGCCATCGAGGATAAGAAATGGATAGAAGCTATGGATGAGGAAGTTAATGCAATAGAAAGAAACAAAACTTGGGATTTGGTTGAACTCCCAAAAGGTAAAGATGTAATTGGTGTTAAATGGGTCTACAAGACCAAAAGTAATGTTGAAGGCAAAATAGAGAGACACAAGGCAAGACTTGTTGTCAAAGGCTATAAGCAGAAACATGGGATAGATTATGGGAAACTTTTAACGATTGCTAAGAATGGAAACCGTGAAGCAGTGTTGTCCATAGTAACTACAAAACAAGTGAAGAAGTTTGCAAATGGACGTGAAGTCGGCATTTATAAATGGAGTGTTAATGGAAGAGGTTTACATTGACCTCTTGGTTATGAAAGAAAGGCCAGCCATTTAAAGTGTGCAGAGTTGAAGAAAGCTCTTTATGAAGTGACAGCATCAGAGCGTGAGTATAGTAGGATAGATTCTTATCTTGGAAAATGGTTTTGAAAAATGTGAGGAGGGAATACCACTCACATGAGAAAAATATGGAAAAATATTGATTGTAGTTTTATATGTTGATGATGTTATTTTTACAGGTAATGATGATTGCCTTGTTGAACATTTTAAAACAGTCATGAAATAAGAATTTGAAATGACTGATATGGATTTGTTAAGATACTTCTTGGGAATAAAAGTAGAACAAGATGAAAATGGGATTTTTATCTCACAGGAAAAGTATGTTAATGAGGTGCTTGAAAGATTTAACATGTAGGAATGCAAAGCAGCAATCACTCCCACAGTGATGGTATTAAAACTCAACAGAGAGGACAACAGCAAGGATTTTGATCCTAGTCTATACAAAAGCATAGTTGGAAGCCTTATGTATTTGACTGCAACTAGGCCGGACATAATGCATGCTGTTAGTTTGATTTCTAGATTCATGGAAAAGCCAAAGGATGCACATTGGCGGGCAGCTAAAAGAATTTTGAGGTATGTTAAAGGTATTAAAAGTTTTGGTATCTTATATACTGCTTCAGAATGTTCAGATTTAGTTGGATACAGTGACAGTGATTGGGCTGGAAGTGTTGATGATCAGAAGAGTACTTCCGGTTATGTTTTTCATATGGGTTCAGGAGCCATTTCATGGTCTTCTAAGAAACAACCCATTGTAGCATTGTCTATAGCAGAAGCATAATATGTGGAAGCTACAGTAGTAGCATGTCAAACAGTTTGGATGAGAAAAATGTTGAGAAGTTTATGTCAAGAACAGGTAAAAGGGATAGTGATCTTTTGTGACAATAGCTCAGCTATTGCACTATCTAAAAATTATGTTTTTCATAAAAGAACAAAGCACATTGACACCAAGTTTATTATACGTGATTGTTGCTGTGGTGAGATAGTTTTGCAACATTGTAGAACGGAGGATCAATTTGCAGATATCCTCACAAAGCCACTTGCGCAGAAAATCTTTGAACACTTGAGAAAATGCTTGGGTATGCAGGAAAACCCAGCAGTGGAAATTAAGGGGGAGTGTTGGAATATAATTTCCAACTGCCGGATCAATACACAGGCGGAAGAACATTCGATCAACGCACAGTTAAACTGGCAGCAGATTGACAGAAATCGACAGAGTGCGGGGGGTCAATCAGCGCGACGGTTAACGAAAGGCACCCCAATGGGCTGACTTATTTGATCACATGTTCGCAAATCAACGCGGTGGTATTTCTGAGCCTCACGCCATTTGATAAATCTGGGGAAGTGTGTGAGCCCATAACCACCGGGGAGAGGTGGCTCCACCCAAGCTCCACCATCGCGCCACCAAATCACCATCGCCGCGTTCAAATTTGCCATTAATGAATTTTATGCGGTGCTGACAGTTTTTTAATGCCATTTATGAAATTTTTTAAGCGGTGATATTTTGGGATTTTTGTCAACGAATGACATTAAATTCCTTTAGATATTTTTTGTTGATTGTTTTATATATATATAAAACAGAATTGTAATTTATTTTTAGTTGTTGTTGTTGATATATAGAACAGAGTCGTTCTATTTTTTATGTAAGCACAGCCCGGTGCATTTGTAAAGCAGAAGCGAATTAAAATTTTACGTGACGATGTAAGTTTTATTACCCCTTTACCTGCTAAAACCTACCAGTGAGTTTTTTTTAGTAAACGATGGTGACAAAAAATTCACACACAGTTTTTAAGAACAGAGAAAGTTTTTTTTGAAACTGTGCTTAGAAGCAGTCCAACAGTTTGTAATTCCCTTTGCATAGAGAAGGAACTTGTAACAGATTTTTATGGAATAAAAATTTTGTTTTAAAGAGTTGAAAACTCTGTTTTTTCTAAGATTGAATTTTTTTCTCTGTGTTGTGGAGGGGAAATTTTATTTCTCCATTGATTAATTCTGGAATTTGCAATATTCCAACGAGAACGATCGGCGCCATCCGCTCCTCCCGAGTGTGGAGTTCCATCATTGTGTGTCGAAATCCCCCAACCGAGTGGTGGGAAAGGACTTTAATTTGCGGTACCCAACTCACAAAGAAGCCACGGTCCTTAAAACCAAAGTCATCTATAATCTATAATGTCCAAACAAAGTATAATCAAACTAGTTCAAAATAAAATGTGGAGGACTAGAATCAAACTATATTATTGTATGATGCGAACATATATTATCTTCTTTTTTAAAATTAATCCTATAATGAAATACATTGAGACAGACTTTCATGGTTTCATTGGATTGGAAGTGTAATGTACTTACCAACTTTTGTTTTCAAAATTATAAATTTGAAAAATTCAAATTTATAAATTTGAATTGTACATAGGGAAAAGTTTGTTCTTACAAACTTTTTCATCAATTATCTCATTCATAGCTATAAAAAAAAAACCTCCAAAAATTCAAACGTCCTCTTTTCTAACTTCATAATTTCATGAAATTTGAGATTGGTGTTCCTCTCACCAGGGAGTTTATGATATTTTACAAGTACACAAATGACACTTAGTAAACACAAAATCCCATTTTTGAAAAGGTAGTTAAAGAATAATTCATTCGATAGGGTTTTCATGAGTCATGCAAGACTCTGTAAATTTGTTCAGGTATGGACGCTACTCATGTTGAATCTGTATTAAACATTATCAATCCATCATCCTTTGCATTGTAGAATAAAAACATGTAATCATATATATTCTTCCACTTTGATACTTAATTATAATGTTATATTGTTGCAAATAAATTGTATGATTTATGTGACTGGATTTTCTCTCTCTCTTTGTGCCTCCCAAAGATCAAGAGGTTTGTAGTTTTGTGAGTGGATGAATATTTTTCAAGAAAATGTCTACAAAATGACGCACTTCTTAAGCATCTTATGATTATAACTTAGTAATTTGTGATAGCGGCTTAAGATATCACAAAGGGGTATGCGAAAGGATTTTGTGAGTGCATCAAAATTACACTTGTTTCATTTCTAAAATATCCATCTTCATCTCAAAGGAATTTTCAATATAAGTCAAGGATATCAACAAAAAAATCTATACACTTGAATATTTTCTAATGCTCTCTATTGCACCTCTTCTCAAATTAAATATATTTGGTTGTAATTCAATTCATTAATAGGGTGTACTTTGTCAAAATAACTCAATAATCTGGGATAGTAGCTTAAGATATCACAAAGGGGTATGCGAAAGGATTTTGTGTGTGTATCAAAATTACACTTGTTTCATTTCTAAAATATCCATCTTCATCTCAAAAAAAAATTCAATATAAGTCAAGGATATCAACAAAAAAATATATACACTTGAATATTCTCTAATGCTCTCTATTACACCTATTCTCAAATTAAATATATTTGGTTGTAGTTCAATGCATTAATAGGGTGTAATTTTTCAAAAAGGGTATGAAAATGAAATAATAAATAGTTTTCCATTTCACTAAAACTTCATAGGTCATGAATTTATATGTGTTGATGGATAGTGAATAATGTGTGAGATTGTTTCCAAATCACTGCTTAGTCTAGGTCATATGGTATCTAAGATAAAAAAGCTATATTTTCTTGAACATATAGATTTTTGTGTTTGTAAATATGGTGGCTCATAAATATTCCATGCCACTCATCTCATGCGAAACGGAAACCCAAATTCACTCAAGACCTCCTCACTCCTAATGCATAAGACTACTTGTTAATCTAGGATTCAAGTCATCCTACAAAATTTAAGTGGAGACCTATACTTTTCATTATCCATCAATGTTTTTGTATTTTCTCAAGTGATCCCTTGTGGTTTTATTCCTTCCACCTTGTCGTCTTCCTCTTGTCGTTCCATATTATGTTCTCATTGTGTTTCATTTAGTGTTAAGTCTTTTTGCCATGTGTTTTGTCTCAGAAGCCCCATGTCTTTGCTAGGTGATAATGATAGCTTGTAAATATAACATGCCATTTATCTCATGGAAGAGAAAACACAAAAATTCATTAATTTCCCCTCACTTCTTCTTCAACCATGGGTACACTTGAAATTTTTGGCTTTCAAATTATCAAAATGTGTGCATCCTCACTTTATATGTTATTTAATTTTTTCTTTTACCAAGAATTTACTTATAATATTATCTCTTTTTCCTCGTTGTTCATGTTCATCTTTCTCTTATTGTTCCACATATTATTTTACTTGTTTCATTAAGAGTTTGATTTTCCTACCTTCTATTCTTTTTGGAAACCACTTGCTTTTGGTAGGTATAAGAATCATGACATGAATATATTCCAGACCACTTACCGTATTAATGTGGGAAACAAAAAATTCATTAAAGGTCTCAATTATTAGTTATGTATGGGAAATCTTGCTAATTTTGTCTTGCAATTCATCTAAAAAATGTTTAGTGGTGACAAAGCCATCTCCTTGCTTATATTTTTTGTAGAGTTTTTACCAAGCATTCCCTTGGGTTTTTGTTTCCTCTAACTAATTTTTCGTAATTTTCTTCCTCATTTTCTTCTACATAGTGTTTTATTTGTGTTTCAATTAGTGCTTAGTCTTATTATCTTGGATTATAGACCGACATATTTTGGTAGGTGTAAGGATGATAATTTACAAATATTTCAGGTCATTCATTTCATTGAAGCATGAAACCCCAAATTATTTCAATGCATCATCATTTATTTATTATATATGGGTGGCTTTGCTAATTTTTTCTTGAAATTTGTCCCAAAAATGTTAAGTGGTGACTAATCCGATTTTTCCATTTCTTCCACCTTGTTTTTCACCTTAATTAGTTATTTTATAATTTTGCATGGAATTTACCTTATTATTCATTCAATGTATGATCTGCTTGCTCTA
Source organism: Pinus albicaulis (assembly GCA_034641835.2). Taxonomy (NCBI): domain Eukaryota; kingdom Viridiplantae; phylum Streptophyta; class Pinopsida; order Pinales; family Pinaceae; genus Pinus; species Pinus albicaulis. Next base: position 1,466,783,000 of record CM076575.1, read on the forward strand.
GGGATTGTCTTGGAAACCATATATTATTTTTCTACCTATAAGGATGGAGGCTCACACATTTTCAATGCCACTCATATAATGAATGTGGGAAACCTAAAATTCATTCAAGGTCTCCTCTTTTAATTCTTATGCATGGGTAGGCATGTAGATGTGAGACCCATTTCATCAACCCAAATTTTTTAATGTAATTAAGAACACACAATGTTGAATTTCCAATATTGATGTTATGATGTCAAAGTCTATTATATGATGTGATGCTTATTTTTATCAACAAAAATTCTAGAGATGAAGAAAGGGGATAACCAACGAATTATGATGCCTCGATGAGTGGGGAAACTTAAATTAAAAGGAAAAAAATACCCTGGGTGAATATTTCCGTTTCATTTGATGGTTATTCTTCCCAAGATGATGGATTTTTTGGATGATGAAAGGTCTAGGTGTGACTATAAAAATAAGAGGGAGGATAAATCAATAAGTTCTTTGTCTTGGTTCTTAAGCTTCTAGGTTTTCTCTCTTTTATTACACTCTGATACATCTCTCTCTCTCTCTCTCTCTCTCTCTCTCCTCTCTCTCTCTCTCACACACACACACACACTTGGAAAATTTGAATTGGAAAAATGATTGGTTAGATAAGATAGAGAGGGTCAGACCTTAGGACTCGTTAAGAGTTATGAGTGATAGCTTACACGATAAGAAATGAATGTGTTGTAGCGCGTTTTCTTTGGGCTATATGGGACTAATGACTAGTAATGGTCCTAGTTGTGTGTGGTAGATAGAGAACTAAATAGGCAAGGGTCTAGGGACTACATGTATTAGAGAAGGAATCCCTTTTAATATCCAAGCCTGCATGGAATTTTTGTCAATGTGAGCCTTGTGAAAGATGGAAAGGTTGATCACTAAAATTTCCTTTCTATGTATGTGAGGGATATTTTCCTTCATGTCTGGTGTTAAGTTATTATATGAATTTTAGTTTGCGTAATACCCCTATGTTAATTTCTCCGAAAATCATGAAGATATAGCATGGGGGTGGCCAACTATGAGAAATATTGTAGCATATTTGAGCATATGGTGGGGAATAACATTGCTCAACATGCTTTAGTTTCCAATTTTTTTTAGTTGTAATAGATAAATATTTAATTCTATATTAATGATACTTCTCGCATATATGGTTTAGTGACATACATGAATATTTATTGTTATTATGTCATTTCATTTATTGATCTTGGCGTTGCTTATGAAAATAAAGTTTGAAATAATAAAGTGCAGTGGTTTTTATTTCCTTTGGTTGTGGAATTTAAATGGATTGGGGTGCATCAGAAATGTACGATAGTTTTTCTAATTGCATGCTTTCCCTGTTAATTGCATATTTGATTTTCTTTAATATAAATTATATGATACAAATGCCAAATTTTTCGTCTAATTTGAATATGTTGAGGAACAAATGTGGGGTCATTCTTGGAGTTTAAAGGTTTAAGCCAAAATGTGATTCATGAGATAAACAACCCATCCGAAAATTCTTGATATATTTTTTTACGAGGTTCGAGTGGTTGAAACTTTGACCTTATTAACGGGAAATCTCACTTACCATTTGGTTCAATTTTTAGATCTTTGTTCAAAATAATTTTGTATTTATGATATGCGGAAGTTTGTTTTCCTAAATGTTACTTTATAATGTTATGAAACGAGATCCAAAAATAGAAGAAAATATAGATCAATGCCTTAGAAATCAAACACTTCGAGGAGGCAACCTCCTTTACATTACATAAATGAACAATTACTGGATGATACAAATGAAAAAGTGTCCTTTATATATATAGGAGTCCATGGGGTCACAATATAATCCTTTCCGACCTAAAAATAATAATGTAAGGGCACAACAATAATAATAGTGGCTTTTAAGGGGCACAATAATAACAATATGGGGGCTACACGGGTACAACAATAACTATAAAGGCACTACACTAACAAAAATAAGGGACTACACTAGTAATATAGGGACTTAACATGGTCCTCTCCTTCAAAGAAGTGGACTTGTCCTCAATGCTTGAGTAGCTCTGGATACTTCTGTATAAAATTCAAATCCTCCCATGTGGAATCTTCAATGGGTAAGTTCTTCCACTTGATGAGATACTCTAAAATTGATTGCATTTGTAGTTGTCGAGCTATTGTTTCTGTGACTGCTTCAGGTTCTAATATGATTTTCCCTTCCTCATCAAGTTCTTGCAATATTGTTTGAACGAGAATTTTCTCAGCTATAACCTTCTTTAAGCTTGAAACATGGAAAATTGGGTGCACTCGAGACGAAGGAGGAAGCTCCAATTTCTATGCCATAGAACCAATATTTTGCAACACCTTCTAAGGACCATAGTAATTTGGAAATAATTTATTACCCTTCTTAGCTTGCTTGAGGGACATTTTTTTATATGGTTGTACCCGTAAAAATTCCTAGTCTCCTACATCAAAGCTTCTCTCGCAGTGATGTTGATCTTCCTATTGTTTCATTAGATTTTGTGCCAAATTTAGGTTATCCTTTAAGAGTGGGAGAACATCTTGTTGATGCTCGATGTGATCTTCCACTACTTGAACCTTAGAATTTCTCTTAAATATGATGTGATGGACGGGGGATGATATCCATAAAGTGCCATAAATGGGGTCATTTTTGCTGCAGTATGGAAGGAAGTGTTATACCACCATTCAACTAGAGGTAACCACTAGACCCATTGTGTTTGTTTATCATAAAAAAAACAATGAAAATATCCTTCCAATTTTTTTTTCACTATATTATTTTTCCCATCAGATTGAGGATGATAAGATGAGTTATGAGCTAGTTGAGTACCCAAACAAGAAAAGAATTCCCTCCAAAAATTTCTTGTAAAAAAGGGATGTCCGTCGCTTACAATAATATTTGGGTTTCCATGTAGATTTTGAATTATTTCCATAAATTCCTTAGCAACTGTACTTGCTTTAAATGGATGAGATAATGCACAAAAGTGTGCATACTTGGTAAGTCTATCAACTACCACCATGATGAAACTCTTTCCTTCTAACTTAAGTAAACTTGTGATAAAATCCATTGAAACATAATCCCAACGTTGAATTGGAATGGATAAAGGTTGTAGAAGGCTCGGGGTCTTAATTGTATCAACTTTATTTTTCTGAAAAACTAAACACTCTTCCACAAAATTTTGAATATCAGATTTAAGGCCATCCCAAAAAGAAAAATTCCTTACCCTGTAGTAATTTTTCAAAAATCTTGAGTGTCCTCCTAAGGGAGAGGTGTACAATTCCAAAAGAATCTTCCGTTTTAGTTCAGAATTATTACGAAGATATAAGAAATATTTGTACCATAAGGAACCATTTCCCCAACTTAATGTATTAGATGTACTAGGATCTTGCTGCAACTTTTAAATCAGTGTCCACACTTCTTCGGCATTCTTCCATTCATCCCTTGCTTCAGTTATCTAATCTAGTTGGATAATAGAAATGGCACAAAGTAATGCTTCCACCTCTTCATCCCTTCTTGAGAGTGCATATACAATACCGTTTAGCTTCCCTTTTTTGTAGGTGATTTCAAAGTCATAATCCAACATATTTGTGACCCATTTTTTTTGCTTCTCTAAAGATATTATTTGTTTCAAAAATTATTTAAGACTATCATGATCAGTTTTTACCTTCAAGTGTCTTCACATTAGGTAAGGTCACCATTTCTTTAGTACATGTAGTATTTCCAACATTTCCTTCTCATAAATAGATTTCTCTAAATATTTTCCTTTGATTGGACAACTTTAAAAATAAATGGGTCTTCTTTATTTCATTAAAACAATACCAATTCCATTTCCTCAGGCATCACATTCCAAAATAACGGTTTTTGTGAAGTCTGGTGTAACTAAGACCGCTGCTAGGCACATTTCCTCTTTAAGATATTGAAAGGCCTTAGTTGCTTCAGGAGTCCATGAAAATGCATCTTTCTTCAGTAATGTTATTATTCTCCCATAATTCTTAAAAAACTTGCAATAATACCCTGTTAACCTAAGATATCCTCGCAAATGCTTTATGGTTGTGGCGAATTTCCATTCCTTAATGGATTAAATTTTGTTAGTGTCTACCTTAACACCCTCCTGAGATACAATATCACCTAGATATTCCACCTCTTGTACTCCAAAGAAACATTTGGAATCTTTTGCATATAATTGTTTCTCCTCCAATAGTTTGACCACCCTGTCAACATGTTGAACATGGTCCTTCCTAGACCTGTTGTACATTAGTATATCATCAAAAAATACTAACACAAATTTTCTAAGGAAGGGTTTGAAAATGGAATTAATCAACCCTTGAAATGTAGAAGGTGTATTGGTAAGGGCAAAAGGCATGACCAAAAATTCATGATGACCCTCATGAGTTCGAAATGGTGTTTTCAAAATATCTTCAGCCTTCATTCTAATTTGATGATATCCTGAATGAAGATCCAACTTGGTAAAATAAATTGCTCCATGTAATTAATCCAATAATTCATCAATCACATGAACGAGAAATATATATTTAATAGTGAGCTTATTTAGGTCCCTATAAGCCGTAAAAATGCACCACAATCCATCCTTCTTGTGCACCAATACTACTGTAACAGAGATAGAACCTGACTAGGTTGAATTATACCAACATCTAACATTTATGCAATCATGCGTTCAATTTCACTCTTTTGGACATAAGCATATCTGTAAGGCCTGATGTTTGGAGGAACAATTCTTGGAATCAAATAAATAGCATGATCATGATCAAGAATAGGTGGGAATCCTTTGGGAGTTTCAAACACCTTGGAATGATTATACAAGAATTTTTGGAGATCTAGAGAAATTGATGATTTTTATGTTGGAACTTCTCGTGAGAATGATTGTGCAATTGCACCTCATTGTTACTTCTTCAGAAGCTTTGTCATGACAGTAGAGCTTATTATATTTCCCAGCTTCCCCGCGATATCCCGTAATTTAACTTCCTTTCCCTCCGAAAATAAAATTCAAGAAAATTTCTTGAAAAGTAAAAGCTACCGACCCCAAAGATTGTAACCATTGTACTCCTAGTGTGACATCATAACCTCCCATTGGAATGGAAAGAATTGGACTATTCAATACATATTCCCCTATGGTTAGCTTGATATTATGGCATTATCCAGTGAAATTTATAATTCATCCATTTGCAAACATCACTTGACACTCTCGTGCTCGGTATAGGAAGAAATTCAATTCCTTGGCTACCTTATAATGAATAAAATTATGGGTACTACCTGAGTCAGTCAACACCATTACCTTTTTCTTCTTTCTATTTCATTCTATATTAAGCGTTTAAGGAGTGGTAATTCCTTCCAATGAATTACAGGATATGGTTAGACATATTTATTCTTTCTCTAGGGTTGGTTCCTAGTGTATATCCTCTTCTTTTTAAGTTTCTTGTTCATTTTCTTACCCCTCTTCAGAATCTATGTAAGATAATTTATTCTCAGCTCACATATGAACTTTAGTGTATTTTCTATCACAACAGTAGAAAAGCCCTTTTTCTCTTTTTTCTTCCAATCATTATGGTGTATATCTTGTAGGTTGTGGAAATATATGTGTAGAAACACTTCCATATTTATGGATTTGAGTGGTAGGATTCCTTGTCGCCATAATTTTACATTCAAATTTTCTTTCCAACCTGAATGACTTCTCGAATGAATCAAGTTCCCAAAGGTGAACCTCATGTTGGATATTATCCTTTAAATTCCCTATGAAGACATCAAACTTGTGTTCCTCTAGAATATCATCTACCCTTACATTCAAATTTTGGAAGTTGTCAATGTGCTCCACCATTGAACCCTTTTGTTTGAGATTTATCAATTGGCTAAAGAAGGTGTTGATTTTGGTATCCTCATAATGTACTATCATTTCCTCCCTAAAAATTGACCAAGTGAAAATTTCTTTATGGGAGCAAAGCCATCGATACCATAAAAATGTATTTTTTTCTAAATATAAAGTTTCCATGCGTACCTTCTATGTGTTTTTCATATTATTGAGATCAAAATATTGCTCCATTTGTAGTATCCATGTTACAGGATCTTTTCCATCAAAATTACTTATATCAATCTTTGAAATATGGTGGGTCTTCAATCCAACATTCAAGTTTATGAAATCATGATTAACATTTATTTTGTTCTCATCGTGAGTTTCCTCTACTATCTTTTCGTCATTAGGAATCATTTATTGTATTAAAATTTTTAAACCTTCGTTCAAACCTTCCATGTATTCTTTTAGATACTTTTTCATGTCCTTCATTTTTTCTTCCATGTCCTCCATATTAGATTCCATTCCATTATTCAAATCATCCATCTTAGCTTCCACGCCTTTCTTGAAAACTTCCACTGCATTTTTTGTTTCGCTTTGGAAGTGCGAAAGTTGTTGCACTTGATCTTGTAATTTTGATATATCATGTTTCTTTTTTTTCTCTTCATGGATCATATTAGATCCTTTTGGGGGCTTAATGGGTGTTGAATTATTTTTAGGGGGGATTTTAGAACCCAATACTAATATCTATGCTTCAATATGCCGTTGGAATCACTTCAAACTGAGTTTTCAAACAAGACTTATGCAATTTGAAAAAAAAAGTAAAAACCTTTTTCTTCCATTTGAGGAGATCGATATTGAAACCGATGTATCTCTATAATTTAGGATCCCACAGATTTTATATTCAATCCTTTAGTAGCCCTATAAATATTATTTCCAATGGCACAAGTATGACCTGATTTCGATTATTCAAGGAAAAGTTATGCCTTGTAACACCTCTCATTTTGCTAAACATTTTTTTTGTTATTATAATGAGAGGTGTTACAGATGGTATCAAAGAATGGTATGTGAAATTTTTTCATTTAATAATTATGATCTATTCCAATTAAACTAGAATAAATATGTACCCTCAGGATCGGGAGCTTGATCTCCTTAACTTTGCAAGTACCTTCATCCCATGGCTTTTACCCACCTAAATTTTAACGCAATGATCTGAGGGATAACACCGGATCTATAGCCACATGGATGGCTGAAGGGATGTTTTGTTTTAGGGTTTCTTTTTGTATAATTACTTTCATTTTTTGTTAATGTGTTGTCATTTTGACGTGAACTTTGACTGGTAATATGCAACCTGTCTCAACTACGAGTAGAGAATTCGTAACCCTCTCTGGCCAATGTTTTTCACATTCGAACTCAGTATATCATTCCCTAATAGGTTACAGGTTAAATTTTCTCCGTTCACCATACTCTTTCATTAAAATTTTGTTTTCCTTTGCCGTAACCATTTCTTCAAAAAAAAAAAAAATCTTGACACGTTACTTACAATTTCAAGTTTCATTTTACATACAGTGCTATGTTCACATATTCATAATCATGTCTTGATAACTTATGTGTATGGGTAAGGTAACTTCATCAGACTTCCTTATTATTGGATTTAGACTCGTATTCTCATTTTGACTACGAGATTAAAATCAAGGTTAAGGAATATATTGCAAGCTTGCGTCGTTCATTTATATTTAATAGGTATTATTTAGGAATATACCCGAGGCGATATCATTTAATTGACATTATCTCGCCTTTCACAATACTAGATAATTTTTAACATTTATAAATTATTGTTCCAATGGTATAGAATTAGTTTTGAACTTGTCAGAGTGACTACTAATTTCTCATTTTTGTTGTTAATGCAATTCTACTCGGAGCCAAACCGACGTTATGGCACAACGCCTCTAACTACTCAGCCCCCACGCTCAGAGCTTACCTCTTTTTGGCTATGTAACCTTAGTTTACTATTTATCCATCACTAGCACTATTTAAGAACAAACATTAAAATTTAAGTTCTGTGAATACTTAATATTTTCCAGTTTTATATTTCCTTCTTTTTTTGTTTCCATACGTTTCTTTTTGTACACTAAATAAACTCCCTGACCTCTCTTTCTCAGTTTGAAGCCCAACGTAGTCATTTTACTTTATTCTAATGGTGCCTTATAGCTTCACTATGTCACATCTTCTACTTCCTATGTATTTAATGTCATACAAAATTTTCAAGTATCTTGACCATTACAGTGAATGACTCGCTCTGTAATATTAACTTAAATTTCCCTGTTCTTTGTTGGTTTCAGCTATCACTTCGATATTAGTCTTGTTAGGTAATTATCACTCTATTTCTTATTTCACATATTATTTCTCATCCTAGTATTCTTTAGTATGTCTAATTTCTTATTTTGTTACCTACAGTTAAGAAAAATATGCCACTTCCTACCATAGTTGGATTCACAGTAAAATATTTCGATTTGAGTTTCCCGTAGGATATAATTGGTCCTTCACTGATGTACAAGAAAATTTGTTACAACAAAATTGATTGCATAGCACATTATGAAATCAGAGATAAGTATCTATATATTCCATTTCTGCACAACACTTTCTGTTTAGAATTAGTTTTTTTTTTTAAACTGTACCATTTACTAACAACATAATAAAATAACTAATTCATAAAATAACCAATTTCCTGTGAGGTACCTAACCTCAGAGCTCAAACCACTATTGGGTTGTAGACATTCTGAGAGTTGGTCCTCACAGAGCATGTTTTTACATCAATATAGATTTTTCTATAGCCTCTATAGTAATTTATGTTAAACATACAGACCGGCCACATATAACTATATTGATAATTTTCAAACTTGTTAACATAGAGTTAAGATCAGAATTTGCAATATTAACATATTTACTTGACCAATTTCAATAATTTCCCATGTTTTTAGAAGGAATAATGTTTCTTCTTCGTTCAAGCTTATGTATACTATTAGAAATTCTCTTAGAGCTATGACACCCTATCGACCCAAAGGACATGACAGGTGTTTACATGGTTTCTTGTTCATGTGGCACTCCCTAAATTGGTGAAACATGTCGATCTATTAGATAGGGAATCCCAGAGCATGCAACAGAAATGAGGCACAATCAGTCACGAACATCAACTCTTGTTGAACATGCAGAAAATTCTTGTCACCACGTTTGCATTTAGGAATCCAAATTCATTTCTAGGGTGGACCACTTCCATTGTAGGAAACTTAGGGAGGCCATTTAGATTGAAAGACATGCTAAGAATCTCAATAGGGTTGATGGTTGGAAATTGAGTAAGAGTTGACTCCAACTCTATCTACATGATTTCTCCCCTGCGCTAGATCTTTTTTTCTTTCGGCCTTTACTTGTTTTTAGGGTTTTATTTCACTTCATTCTTCTTTTCCCTTCTTTATGATTAATTTCCTTTAACTCCTTTCTATTTCTTCATCTTTTCTTTATTCTTCCCCTTGTCTTTATTATATATATTCTCCTTTGTATTATCTTAAAAATTATATTATATAATTTCCTTTGTAGTATCTTATAATTATATTATATAGTTTCCTATGTATTATATTAATTGAATAACAAAAATATTTTTTATTAATAAATAATAAAAAATTGAATCACTTGTATTAATAATAAAAAATTTAATATATATATATATATATATATATATATATATATATATATATATATATATATATATATATATATATATAATCCATTAAAGACTATTTTTTAAACTGTTAGTTTTGAGAGATGATGCATCCACACTATTTATTCAATAAGATCCATGGCCTTTTTCACCTTATCTCGAGGATGAACCACATTATTTGGTTCGAAAAGTCGACCAAAATCGTGATGTGATTAATCGAAAAAATAGTTATCTAATATCATTGATATTACATGACGTTTAATGTAGGTTATACATAGAATATTTCAATATGCATGTTCAATAAAATATTTTAGCATCACACATATGTAAAGAGAGAAAGTGCCACATAATTCTTATTCTATTAATAGGTTCTTTCTCATTCAATATGTGACGGAGATTGGTAATTCTTTCAATGATTAATTAAAAATTACTAAAAATAAAAATAATCAAATGTATGTATACCAGAAAAATATTAATAACAAAAATATTCAATATGTGTGTTTATATATAGAGAGAGAATAAATGTATTTTTACTGTAAGAGAGAAATGTAATCTCTTCACTTCTTATTATGGAGTTCATAGAAAATAATATTATTGACATATATTTAGAAGGAAAATATATCAATAACAAAAAAATATTTCCTATGAACCATAAGTAAAATATTTCAATGTCTATATTAAAGAAATATAAAGTAATTTAAATTAGAAAAAATCTTATATTTTCACATTGCAATAATATGAAGAATTATAATTTATTTAACTTTTAAAATAAATTTAATATATAAGATATTAAAAATGTTAATAATAAAAAAAAGCTTAATGTGAGTTATACATCAAATATGTCAATATGCATGAACATGTATAAAGAGAGAAAGAGTCCAATCAAATTCAAAGTATGAGTATAACATTTTTTTAAAATATTAAATGTATGTATATAAGAGAAAACATTAATAACAAAAACATTTCATCTATGTATAGAGAGAGTGTTTTGATATATCCGATTTAAAAAAAAGATTTATAGCAAAAATAATGCAATGGAGAGAGATCATGTATTAAAATTTTAACATTTGAATCATAATTGAAATATTTTAATGTATTAATTTGTGTGTGTTATAATAAGAAATTTTTTATAGGTAAAACATTTTAATAGTATGTTTCTCAAAAACAACATATATCCATTTAGCTTGGGATCTACTAAAAGTTGAAAGAATTAAATATCTCAAGGCACAATGTTTTCTTTAAATTTTACATTCAAAAAAAGAAATTGATTCCTCTAGATACTAAATTCATAAAATAATACTAAATTCATAAAATTAATCCCTCTAGATACTAGATTCAAAATAACATAAATATATTGATTTATTAATATGAAACATAGTTTTTCTTTTTAATTTTTTTTTAAGATATAAAGTAAGAAGATAAATTAAAAAAATTTGTGGTGTATACACCAATTTGTTGTTTGGAAACGAGACAAGTAACACATCATAATGGTCTTAGCCCATTAAAATATTTTAAAGCTATATAAACGATAAAAATAACCTATTTGTATTCTCCACATTTCTAGGAACACATTTACTCTACATAACTGTAATTTAAATAACAAAATAAAGGCTATATCCCTAGTCTCCGACTAACATATGCTTCCATTTAACATCTGGTCAAGAAACTTCTCAATATTGCTGTATGAAGATCCTCAAACCTGACTTGCTACAATTGCACTATCCCTAACCTCCAATATATTTTTCCTCATCATATTTACTCCCTCATCATTCAGATTCATCAGTTTCCTCACCAATCTCTCCACGTTTTCTTTGGACACCTCCTCCTTCATCTCGAAACCTTATCTTCCACACATGATGAACAAATCTCTTGTTTTTCTGCTACTCCGCAAAGAAGGGCCAACACATCATGGGAATGCCAGGGCATATGCTCTCCATGTGGAGTTCCATCCCCTGTGTGTCATAAATCCTCCAACCGAGGTGTGGGAAAGGACTTTAATTTGCGGTGCCCAACTTGCAAAGAAGCCACGGTCCTTGCTTCTCTCCAAAAAATCTCGAGGAAGCATAGCAGACTTCCCCTGAACAAGGTCGGGTCGGATGGCCCACAAGAAGGGTTGGTTGCTAGCCTCCAAACCCCATGCAAACTCTATCAACTCCTCATGTGTGAGAACTGTAATGCTCCCAAAGCACACATACATCACAGACGATGTTCGTTGTTTGTCCAACCAATCAAGGCACTGAGTTTCCTATTTCCATATGTTGGTGTTCACTATTGTCTCCCATGCAGAGAGCAAAAGAGGACTGAAGGACACTACTTTTCCAGAAATTTTTTTGTTAAGGACCCCCAATAGCATCCCTTCTAAATCGATAGAAAGCAATATGCTTTTTCTTTCCTCTTTGAGATCTCCATCTAGGTTAAGAGTAGCATAGGTTAAATCCAACTCACAGAGCCTTCTCCTATGGAGTGGAATCAATGTTCAATTCTCAATATATTTTCAATATTGACGGTTCAAACAATGATGAGTATGCAAGGGAGAAAAATAATGTTAAATTTTGTGACAAAAGGGTACTTAATGAAAGGTTGGGAAATCAAAACAATGTATGCAAAAAAACCCTAAAAATGTTAACTTTAAGTTTGTGAAGTAACCTTTAATTAGGGGAAAGAATAAATGTTTGGTTTTAAATTTGTCAAGAATGTGTAAGACAAATCTAAAAGTGCCAATTGGAGAGTATGTATAGAGCCAAAAACCCCTATAACCCAATTATGTTGCATGGCATGAAAACCAACAAGTCAATTGAAGGACATGAAACAACTGCAAAAGTTAAGAAATCATTATCAAGAAAGTTACAATTTCAAAAAATGTTATAAATATGGCATTTGTAATAAACCAATGACTAATATATGTAGTTCAAGGAGAATGACCATAAATAATTTTCAAGAAAACATGTAGAAAGAGGGATCAAGCAGTTGTGGACAATCAATATCTACCTCAGATAAAACACCACATCCTTTTAGAGCCAATGATTTCATTTCAGGTGCTATAATCTCATGTACAGTCAAATTGGGACATATTCCTAGATTATGTGAGAAAATCTCAACCTGCAATGATAATAATCTAGTCTTTAGCATACCAAATAAAATAACAGGCAAACACAACCAACAACTCAATGGAAGAATACACAATAGTGAAGAAATCATCACTAAGCACGCTACAATATCAACAAAATCTATATATATGAGCTTCATAATTAGCAAAAGAGTAATATATAGAGTTAAAGAAGCATGAACATTGTTAAACACACACATGGTGTATGAGAAGATAAAACACACGAATAGGAAAGATAGGCATTCGTTGTTTATATTATTCACCATAGATGTACATTTATAATACAATGGTGTAACCCTTGGATTCATCTTCCAAGGTCACTCAGACTCCTTTGTGACTCCTCGCCTTCCACACTTACCCATAGAGGAATAGGTGTTCAACATTCTCCCCTTAATCCGAAGGGGTATGTGTGAGTCCAAGAAGAGACTTGTAATACAAATCTGCAAAGTATGCATGGCAGCACTTAGGATGAATCAAATCTTTGAAATTTTTGCATAAAGAAGTGGTTTAAGGATGACCACCAACACTGGAACGCAATGCTTATTGCAATTCCTGGAACTCTTCCGAAACAGGCAAGAAGCTGAGGGCTTCTACCTAAAAGAAGGGAGACCTTCAACCTAAAAGAAGGGAAGTCTACAACCTGTGATGGTTTAAGGATGACCATCAACACTGGGATGCTTGATGCATTTCCCGGAACTCTACCAAGGGTAGCAAGATGCTGAAGTGTTCCGCTATAGGAAGTGCTCCGAATTCTTTGAAGAGGAAGAATATGAACCTCACATGGATGGTTTAAGGTTGTCCACCAACCGAAGGCACACTCATGGACATCCGTGTCTCTGGCTACAAATCTCAATCTGGAATGACGAATTGTGGCTCAGGCTCGCTTGATATGGCGTCAAAGCTTGTGGATGACCACCATTTTCCCCCCTGTCAGGTACAAGGTGAGATGATGGCGAAAACTCAACTACAAGATTGTTCAATATTCTAGAACAAGTTCTGACATGTGACTTAAACATCTTCTTGGCTGCTAATGCCCATTGCCAAGAAGCGATCCATCCAAGATGAATTTTTTTTATTGCAGGAGGCTTGTTTATGAAGCATCTGCGTGAAGAATGGGTGTGTCGACCACAGTGCTTGCATGGGTGAACATCTAAACAGTGATATTTCATATGGAAAACACGATCATAGTGTTGGCATTTTACAATTTATTGTTGTTGTTGTGGAAGAGGAGCAGGATCTAGAACAGCTGCAAGTGAACTGTCGTAAAGGAATTCGACACACTGAAATTTGATCACCTTGGAGTAGTCCGGAATATGAAAGGTCAACTCCCTGTCATATCCAAGACCTATTCTGTGCTTGTTATGGACAAGCTCTTCCCAAGGTCTAATGATGAGCTCGAGAAGTGTAGACTGAGCTGTTGCATCTACAAGTAAATATACTCTTGTATAAGGAACTGAATGTGAATCAACTGCAACTTTATATTCTTGCTACTGATGAGAGTCCTTCTCAATTTTCTGAACATAAACAAGTTTAGAATGATGAATATTTTGTTGAAGTTCATCTTGTTGGAGCTGAGACTCCAAATACAAAAACTCAATCTTGTCTTGTGCATCTTGCAAGAAATTTTGAATATTAAAAAGAGTGTTCTTGCTCATTTTTACCATATCATGAACAGTGGAATGAATGAGGTTATGCAACAAATCTAATACATCATTGATTTTAGCCATTTTTCTCAACAACTCAAATTAAAAAAGATATTCACAATCTTTGATGCTTCATTATTGATGAGAAGATGGTCTTGAGCTTGCTATATTAACTCACAATAAAGACGAAGGAAAATTCCAAAAAATATGACAAAACTATGAGTGAATTTATGATGCCACTGCTATTTTGAAAATGATGACCAATTTTCAATATTTTCCTTCACATGTCAATATATTTCAGAGAGTCACCCTTATATACATGCCACAAATCTTGATCATAGAGAAACATTCAGCAAAAACTTCACTCTTCACTATATAGAAAACCCATATATCCATTTATTCATATACCATCTCCCCTCTCTCTTTTTTTTTTTTTTTTTGAGAAAAAAAAATTGGGGGAAAAAAAATAGAGGTATTATCTCGGGGAGGTGTTTTCTGGGAAAGGTGATTAATGGGGAAGGTATTTTCTGGGGAAGGTGATTACTGGGGAAAGTGATTACTATGGAAGGTCAAACTGTAAAAAAAAAAAAAATTAAAAAGAAGAGGCAAAGGATAAAAAATGGAACGCAGAGAATCTGCGTGGGAGCGAAGGGAGAGCTGCATGGTAGGGGAGGGAGTGTCCAGTGAGGGGGATGGAGAGAGTGGGCGGGCGTGAGGGGGGAGGGCGAGTGTTTGAGGGGGTGGGAATTGCTGTGCGAGCAGAGAGGAATGTGTGGGCATGCGAGGGGTGACGACGTGCGAGGAGAGAGGAGAGGGGCAGCAAAGGGAGGAGAGGTAAGGGATGAGCGGGGAGGGGATGGGAGCGGGGTGAGCAGGGATGGTGAGGGAGCGTGGATTGCTGTGTGAGAAGAGAGGAATGGGTGGACATGCGAGTGGTGAGGGTGTGAGTTGTTGGGGATGGGGAGTGAGCAGTGAGAGCAGATTGGGGAGAGTGGTTCAGGGACGTGAGAGGGGAGGGTTGGGGAGAGATGGGTGAGGGACGAGGGCCGTGGGAAGGACAAGGGCCTAGAATTTGAGCGATTGTGAGGGAAAGGGTGAGAATTGTACAGTAAATAAATTTAACTGTACAATTGCATAATTATTCCAAAAGTGCCAGAATTGTAAAAAAAATGCAAAATTATTCTAGGAGTGGCAGAATTGTAAAAAAAATTTGCAAAACTATTCCAAGAGTGTTACAATGCCTGGATCAGTAAAACAGAAAACTGAATCTCAACTTCGAAGCCACAAGGAGAGGGAGTGCATGTGAGAAAACTTGCAGACCTTAAAATGCACACACTTTCAAATTCAGGAATATGGAAGTACGCAACGCTACTCTTCGCAAAAATATTTTCTGAACGCTGCAAAAATGATTTCTGAATGCTGCAAAAATGCACATGATTTTTGCAGATTAACACAGGCCACAAAAACAAGTAGCTCACACAAAATTGAGCTGGTTATGAACGTATCAACTCTGATACCATGTTAAACACACACATGGCGTATGAGAAGATAAAACACAAAAATAGGAAAGATAGGTGTTCATTGTTTATATTATTCACCATAGATGTACATTTATAATACAATGGTGTGACCCTTGGATTCATCTTCCCAGGTCACTTGGACTCCTTTGTGACTCTTCATCTTCCACACCTACGCATAGAGGATTAGGTGTTCAACAACCATAAATAATTTAAAAAAAAACATGTAGAAAGAGGCTTCAAGTGAGTGCACTTGTGGAAAAGAACGAACAACTTCCAAGAGAAGCCATTATAAGGTGGAAATATGAATGAGTAGAGGCAAAGAAAAATCTATTGAATGAAAAGTCTACTAAATACAAAAGCATTGAACACAAAGCCTGAGAATAACAAAAAAAAACACAGAATGAAAGAATGCTAAATGCATAGACACCAAAATACATAAATATATTTAAAAAAATTCTCTCATAAATTAAAAAAAAACATATCACTCATAGAATTGACATTCAATACAAAATATTAAAATCACAGCTGCATAAAATATAATTTTTCATTCGAGCCATTAGAATGTCATATTCAATATTCAATGTAAGAAGGGATAGGCAAGTTCAATATAGAACATGTTGTATGACAATAATAAAATTAAGTAGCTTAATCTGCAAGAATCATCCGTTTACATACACTGTACATATGCAACTAATTATTCACACAGCGCTGATAAAATTTCATTAAAAGATCCAACATATCTTTATAGTAGTCCATGATTATAATTCCAAATGCTTTCCAAATCATATTGAGAGATAGATAATAGATTCCTAGGTGCCACTAAAATGGATTTTATCCACTCTTACTGATATACATAGATATGAATCTCCAACATATCTTCATAGTAGTCCTTTCCAAATCATATTGGAAGTTAGATAATAGATTTGTCACCGCCATTAGAAAAAGATTATTAAGTCTTATTGATATACATAGATATGCTTGTGATATACATAGATATGTGTGTCTTTGACATTCACTTTAAGGGGAATACCTTAAATCTTAATTAACATTATTAATATTTTTATAATATATTACATCCAAACTTATAAATTAAATTGATTTAAAAATATCTTCAAAAATATTTTTATATGAGAATGTAGTTTTATAAAAAAATATTTATTAAATGAAATTAAACATATATTTATAATATTTTATGTTTGAAATTAATACACATAAATTGAGAAATATTTCATGAAAATAAACACTTATTAAAATCAAATTAAATATATATTTATATTATTTTAAGTCTATAATTAAATTTATGACATCTAAATTCGTCAATATATTTAATCCATAGACCATTGCTCAAAATTATTTAAATTAATCAGCTTAGTCTCATGTCAACTTCATTAAACTTCGAGCCAATGTCATGTTAATTTCGTTACCAGGAAAGGAAATGAAGGAATGAAAAATGATTGATTAAATTAAATTAAACATATATTTATAGTATTTTGTATTTGAAATCAATACACATAAATTGCAAATGAAAATAAACACTCATTAAATCAAATTAAAAATTAAACATATTATTTTACTTGTATAATTAAATTTATGGTATGTAAATTCATCAATATATTTAGTCCGTTGCTCAAAAATATTTAAATCAGTCAGCTTAGTCTCTTGTCAACTTCATTAAAATTCCAGCCAATGTCATGTTAATTTCGTTACGAGGAGAGAAAATGGAGGAATTTAAGAATACGTCGTTACACTAACGTGGGTCCGACGTCGAGAGGAACAAGAAGCTATGTACACTGTTCAGTCACACATTATGAGGATAAAGTTTTCTAGCGTTATGCATATTAAGATTTCTAATCATATAAAGAAAATATTTCATCCAGATTTCGAGTTTGACATCTGCAATATCGTATTTTCTATTTGAAAATAGGTTTGCATGTATTTAGCCTGTAGAATAAATTAGGTATAAGATTGATAGAATTGTTGGTTTAATATTTTGGTTTAGATAAATTTATCATTAATTCATATAAATGATTATTTATAAGGTAATACACTTTGTACCGTGAGTAATTAAATTGTATGTTCTGTTCAGAGTGTATATTTTAAATTTAATTTCATTGATAAATTATCCACTTGTTCTATTCAATAACCCAATTTCTTCCCCATGAAAACAAGAATCTTCAATTGTACTTAAAGCTACACAAGGAAATAATGACATTAAAGGACTCAATAAGACCTTCATATTAAGGCTAGGGAAGTGACAATAAAGCTAAGCTGAGCAGAAACCGTTATTGTTTGGACACAACCCAAATCATGCTCACCTAAAAACTACATATTGCACAGAGGAAATAAAGTTAAAAAAAGTATAATAATGAAATTTTATATACATAAGATTACATATTTGAATCCTCCAAATTTCTAGCAATAAATGTACAGTGATAACTATGGTTATTGAAACATTAAAAAAATACAAAATCAGTGTTTGGTATTCATAGCAGCCCAAATCAGAAGCCATGCGCTTGAGAAACCTCCATAAATCAAAGGTGAAACCATGCGGGTGGGTAAGGCTCGATAGCTAGTTGGAAAATTTTCTAATCTCACAGCATTGTGTAATCTGGGGAATTTTTGTTCAGACGCTGGATTTGATCCCAAAACCATCAACCAGTCAAAATTGGGAAGCGAAACATTCGTCGGAGAGGGAGAGGGAAAATACGAAGTGGTGATCTCGATAGATTATCAAGATCTCAAGACCGTTTCTTATATTTATATTAATTATATATTTATTTATATATCTTAAATTAATTTCTAAGATCACATTTCCTCTACATTAAAACTCCCAAATCTCTTTGATTTCTTATGTTTCCAAAGATCTGAATTACTTAAACAAGTTTATATAAAAGTTTATATAAATAGAGTATAGTGTTAAAAATAATAAATTATTTTTTGAAAATTTTAAATTAGACATTACAGTTAATATAAATATTATTTTTATGAGATAATTATAACTTACTAATTTTTCATGATTTTTGATTAATCAATTTAATATTCATACTATCAATTTTGAGAATAAAAACAAAATTAAAAATAAAAATAATCTCAGTACAATTAAAATTTTCAAAACCATGCCATACAAAATTTCAGAATGGCAAATATGACATTTAAAAATTTCTGAAAAATAGCAAACATGACCTATATTTTAAATTTTACGTAATTTCAATGAGACGACAATTGTAATGGATAAAACACATAGCTTCGAGCTGTGCATTACAGAAAATGTGTCACAATTACTTTTTGCATTCCTATGCCATATAGGTTTTTAGCAGGGCGAACGTGACAAATATTTCTGAACTTACACAAATAAAACAAAGCAACCTATTATTAATATATATGGTGCCCATTCAACGTCCTGAGAATGTGACAAACACAATTGTAATTCACAAACAAAACAAAGCAACTTATTAATATACGTTGAGCATTCAACATCATGGTGAACGTGACAAACATAATTGCAATTCATAAAAAAAACAAAGCCAACACCGTTTGGAAAAAAGAAAAAAAGCAAAAGCGAAACAACCCACTAAGATATGTTTCCTCCATTCAACATCTGGTCAAGAAACTTCTCCATATTGTTGTATGAAGATCCTCTAACCTGACTCGCTAAAATTGCGCTATCCCTAAGCTCCGATATATTTTTCCACAGACGATCATAACATCATTAAATTCTTCCACAGACGATCGATTGATAGGTCGATATATGAAGTTGGAAACTTACTATTATGCATATTCCTAACACCCTGCTTCCCCTCCCCTCAGAATCCACCTTAGCTTGGAGATAAGATTCGGGTTAGTAGTATTGTCATATCGTCCCTCGCACACACTGTACCTCTGCTCTGAGATATGATTCAGGTTAGTAGTATTTTGGCATGGAAATTTACGATAATTTAAAAAAAACGAGGAGGAAGAAAAAGTTCCTCAACTCAACACAAAGAAATAAATTTGGACAAAGAGGATATGGAGAAAGCTCTGTTTCTATTAACCATAAAAATGACAATAAAAATTACAAACTTCTTGAGAACTACGATAATTTTACTATAAAACTCCATACTTTCTGTTGTTACAAGCTACGTTTTAAACAGTTGTGTTTCGACAATACATAGGCAGTTGTTGAAACACAGTAATTTAAATAACAATTGACGAAACTCTTGAAGCAAACTAATAAATAAATCTTGCTCAAAAAAACAGCGTTCTGTTTCTTCTTGTTTCTGCTAAATGCTTCTTCTCTGCCTTCTTCAATTTCTCAAACTCTCTTCTATTTCTTCTAACCTTAAAAAGAACTGTTGTTCATCATATTTATAAGTAAAAATCATTTTTGACTTATAATATAAAAAATACAAAATATCTTCTGATCTTTATCTGCGTATTGAATGCAGATAGGCGGTGGGAGTTAACGTGCTGGGTTTTGGTAAATAAAATCGGCTGTCTGCAGGCTCAATAAATTCTGCAAATTTATTGCTTGACTTTCAGCCATCTGCCTTGCTAAAATATCTACAGCAGATCTGATTTCTCTACAGCTGTTTTATGTTGCAGTTGGAATTAAATTTCAACACTCTCCCTTAATTTCAACTGCTGGGTTTTTCGCCATACCCAGGCATTCTTGTTGTGATGGATTTGACACACGGGTGTACGAAATCGCACGAGTTTAAAGAGTGTGGTCTACTCTCTAAACTATAGGTAACAAGTAGTGTCTAGGGGGAACTCAAAAACATAAAACTTAAATGAAGTAATTACACTAAAGTATGCTCTATTAAAAAACTAAAACTGAAAACACAAAAGAGGCTATATAGAGAGTTCCAAATAGTAAGAAGGTAAACAATGAATTGATGGCCTCTTCTTATTGAATGCTTGGAATGAAAACAAATCTTACCCACTTGCCAAAGGGCCCCTGGGCAATGGCTCTAGGTCCCGATGCAAGGATGTTTGTCCTTCAAGTTCTGCCTTCTGACACAGTCTAACTCTCTCTCTCTGCTATAGTGGACTAAGATGTTGGGTGGCCAACCATCGAGTCCTCTCTTGCTCCAGCTCCTTGGGTCAGACACGATGCTAGTGTTCCTTGGGAAACTTTGGCCACCATAACCTTCTGATCACCATTTGTTTATCTCTTGGTGGGTTTATATAGGTGAGCTTCAAATCCTCCTTCCCTCCCTTGGTACATGATGGATGGTGACCCAAGGGAGGGGTATGATTGCATTGTGCGCTCAAATATGCTCTTTTGTGCTCGCACAATGCCTAAGGAGGCGCTAGTGTTGTCCTTAGGCGGCTTTTACATAAGGAGAAACTGTCATTCGCTTGCTTGTGGTCTCGGAAAGAGTACATTTGAGCATTGATGACTAGTTCAACTTTGATTTTCTCAAAACCTTACAGATTTTAAATACTTTTTGATTCCATAATGCATCTCTGTCCTATAAATCCTTAGGCTCGACGATGTCGTCTTCTGCTGTACGATTTTCCAGTATTAACAAACATCATGGTGAACGTGACAAACATAATTGCAATTCACAAACAAAACAAAGCCAACACCATTTGGAAAAAAGAAAAAAGAAAAAAAGCAAAAGCAAAACAACCCAATAAGATATGTTTCCTCCATTCAACATTTGGTCAAGAAACTTCTCCATATTGTTGTATGAAGATCCTTCAACTTGACTTGCTAAAATTGCGCTATCCCTAAGCTCCGATATATTTTTCCTCATCATCCAGATTCATGAGTTTTCTCACCAATCTCTCCACGTTTTGTCTAGACACCTCGTCCTTCATCTCGAACCCTGTCTTCCACACATGATCAAAAAATCTCTTGTTTGTCTACTGCTTCGCAAAGAAGGGCCAACACATCATCAGAACGCTGCCGCATATGCTCTCCAGTGTGGAGTTCCATCTGCTGTGTGTCAGAAATCCCCCAACCGAGTGGTGTGAAAGGACTTTAATTTGCGGTGCCCAACTCACAAAGAAGCCATGGTCCTTGCTTCTCTCCAAGAAATCCTGAGGCAGAATAGCAGACTGCGCCTAGACAAGGTCCAGTCGGATAGTCCACAAGAAGGGTTGTGGCTGGCCTCTAAACCCCATGCAAACTTTATCAACTCCTCATTTGTGAGAACTGTAATGCTCCCAAAGCACACATACATCACAGACGATATTCTCTATTTATCCAGCAAATCAAGGCACCGAGTTTCCTCTTTCCATATTTTGGTGTTCACTGTTGTCTCCACTGCAGAGAGTAAAAGAGGGCCGATTGACACTACTTTACCAGAGAATTTAGTGTTGATGTCCCCCAACACTGGCACTTCCAAATCATCGAAAGTGTTAAGCAAAACAAGAGAAGCGTGGAGCATGTTTTGTTCCTTGTTTTTAACGTACTGAAACATGAAACTCGATGAGTCTGTTGTTGGAATATGTAATTCCTACTCGTCCTCAGTTGTGGTTTTCTCTATGTATAGAGTCTGTTCCTATTTTATAGGTTAGTTCCTAGTTTGGTGTTGAGGTTGAGATATTCTCTCAACCAGATTATTGTGCATCTAAGATAGCTTCTCTATCTTGAGACAATTCCTTATGTATATATGTAACTTGATTTAATTAATGAAATATAGCTTATATGCTCAGTTTCTAAGTTGGTATCGGAGCCCGTCTAGGCCTAGCCTTGGCCCCTCCTAGGCCAAGGGAAATAAAAGAGAATTTGTATTGTTTTAGTATTTTTTTGTCCATCAATGACTTGCGGCAGAGCTTTAGGAACTCAGCACTGCATTTCTTTTTTTTTTTCTGGGGAAGGTGTTGGTGTTCAAATCGAAGGAGGGAGTTGTTATTGATAATTCGGTGGAGACTCTACGTGTCCAATTTCACAAAATGAATGAGAAATAGCGCTGCAGAGATCCGCTCCCATGAACAAAATGACTGTATTGTTGTCGTAGAGCTAGATATGCGTAATGGTTGCTCTGTCAAGCAGTGGAGTCGACGGTGTGACTCTGGCCTGATCTGGTGTGAACCAACGATGTTTCTCCCTCATTTGTTGTCGTAACATCATGGGAGAAGCATTTTCTGGTTGAATTCCTGAGTTTAAAGTTGGTGCAGTAAGCATAGATGGTCCACGAAGGACCCGCATACTCTTGCCATGCCGAGCAATTAGAAACTTTTTCATTGAAGTAAGTGGCAGAATGACTGTTGAGGCCATCTGGTCTTTCTGTGAATTTATGATTTGTAAATATTCCATTTTTTTGTTTTAGAACTTTGCCATCTTTTAGCCATGAAGCATCGGATGGAATTCCTGAGTTCGTAAGGTATGTTGGAGCCAAATCGATCGTTATAGCTACCCTTTGTCTTGCAATCTGCTTGCATATTTTTTGACTGAGGTGAGAGAGGAGAAGTGATGGCTGAGCGATCTGATGCTGAGCTACCTCGTTTGGATCTGGTGGCAAACATTCACAATAAAGGGTTGACCTAATTGTTTCCAGAGACAGTTCTGATAGTAGAACTAGAAGAGTCAGTTCTTCAGTTTCGTTTGGAGATCGTGGACACTCACGCTAGGGTGACTGCTCGGAAAGCAATGGTGCCTCCAATCCAGGGCCGGTCATCTGGTCCGGAACCTTGATAGATGTCCATTATATGTTGAGGAGTTGGAGAGCATTGTGAAGATGGAAAAATCGTTTTGGATCATGAAGCAAAGATTGTGAAGCTAGTATAACTTGGTTTTGATCGTGTATTAGTGATTCAAGCACTCAATCTCTTCAACGGAAATGAAGAACAAGACGCGGGTTTCTTACTTGGGCGTTGATTACAGGAACCATCACTTTTAACTGATGCCGTGTGACCAGCCTTACGTAGCTAATAAATATCAAAGCTTTTGATAATATTTCTTTATGGCGCTTCCAATAATATATTGTGAACTTATGCAATTTTATTGTCTGATGGTTGATCAGAAATTATTGTGGTTATGGGTCACATTTCACCGTGGCAGTGTTATTCTGCACTATTTAGTTATTTCCATACCCTGCAGGTGCTATCTTTCCTTATACAGATTCTTGTCAGTGTGGGCTCTTTTCACTCAATTTTCCCACAATGACGCACTGATCCACGTGGAGGTTGATTGATGTGTCTGTGGCATTCACTGTAGAGTTTCTGTTGAAAGCAGAGGAAATGTGGTGGATTGAAGTCTGATCTGCAAACTGAGCATGTTTTTTGAGAACACTTGAGGTTTGAAGGTTGATCGGTGGCGTAGCATGGAGATGTGACTCTGTGGGTCATGATAGAGGCGTTGACAAGAATTGGTGTGGCCAAGTTCGGTGGCCCCTGGTGGTATGATGAGACGGTTTGGTGAACACGACTTCACTGGAATCGGTATTGTTAAATTTTTTTTCTTCCTTTGAATTTTATTTTTAAAGGGGTTACAATATATTTTTCATCTCACAGTGCTTGAGATAAGAGTTTTTGGTGCCTGCTTAGAAGAGGCATTCAACAATTGTTTCTGAAGAAGTTGGATCATACACCAAATTTGATGTTGCTTGTATGTTGAGCCGAAGGAGAGAAAGTGTTTCGTACAATCTGGGACAAGATCTCCATTGCTGCTATGTTGAAGTGCCAAGCATAGTGCTGCATGAAGGGTCATAGTACTTTGCATTATTATTTTCCATTGCCTAATATTTATTTAAGAGTGGTCATGTGAGTAATGTAAATCTGGTTGAAAGAATTAACTTATTTATTGTGACATTTAGTTTGGGCAACTATTTTCACGAGTGTGAGTCTTTGTTGGAATTTCCCATTCCAAAAATAGACAAATTTATTTGCAGGAATGATTTATTACCATATATGATGAAGACATGACAATGAAAATGGCATCAAAGGATAGTGCTTGGAAGTACGTGAGAGATTGGAGCATGATCGAGTTTGTGTGTGCCCAATGTGAGTCCAGTGTGATGGAAACATACCTGAATGTTCAATTGCGAGGAGATTAGTTTGATAATGGTTCTTCATTGTTGCAGCCGGTCAGCGAGCATGAGGAGGCATGCTTGGAAGCAGTTACCCTGCCTTGATATTATGAACTGGGGAAGTGGCATTATGCTGTGATTCCAGGGGAATTGGATACTGAAACAAGAACTTTTTTTGTGTATAAAATTGTTGAATTTTATTCATGTTGACAGTGAATTTGTGGACGACGCAGTATTGGACCATGGAGTTGTGGTTGTGCTAAGCCTTTGTGGCTGTGATAAGCCTTCATGGCTGTGTTAAGCCTTCGTGGCTATGGTGAGCCTTCGTGGCTGTGGTGAGCCTTTGTGGCTGTGATAAGCCTTCGTGGCTGTGTTGAGCCTTTGCGGCTGTGATAAGCCTTCATGGCTGTGTTGATCCTTTGCGGCTGTGGTGAGCCTTCATGGGTGTGTTGAGCCTTTGTGGTTGTGGTGAGCATTCGTGGCTGTGGTGATCCTTTGCGGCGGTGGTTGAGCCTTTGCAGCTATGTTGAGCCTTCGTGGCTGTGATAAGCCTTGGTGGCTGAGTTGAGCCTTGGTGGCTACATTGTATCTCCTCAAGGTTGAGTGCCTGAGCAGTGGAGGTGAATTAATGCTTGTCAAAATGTGAACTAGCAAGCAGGTGAAAGGGTGTTGCTTGTGTATGTTCATGAAGCAACGTGGAGCGATCAGTTGTCAGTGATCTGATAGGGATCAGATCGAAGACAACGTGCAAAGTATAATCTTGGATATTCTCACAAGAACAGTGGGGGCAGTTTTCTAGTGAACTGAAATTCGGGACAGTATGTCCACAACAGTGAATGGCGTGGCAATGTGTTGAACATTTGCATGCTAGTTTTTTCTTCTTGGATATTGTATTACTATCATGGTTATCGCTTGTGCTTATATTGTCATTTGGTATTGTTTTTTTGTTTGGTATGGGTAAATGTGGACCATTCTTCAAAGTTTGTATACATATTGAGATTCACAACCTCAATATGAAATCATTTTGTTATAATTCACGACTCTAACTAATGACAGGTATAGCATGGAGATTCAAGACTAGTACATCCAAAATTCAAAAGTACAAAATCCATGAAAAAAATATTCAAGCGAGAAAGCTCTAGCGTATGAATGGTATGGTGAGTGCAAAGGATGATGGACAATCAAGTTTGTGAGAGTTTTTTTTGTGTTAGTTTCTTGGAATAGACTCATGACCATGAGTATGAGTCACAGTTTGTACTTAGAAGCAAATCTACATATCATTTATTGTTTGTACGTGCTATAAGGCCTAGAGAGGCATGCATACCCCTTTGTTATATGTTCCCTCTATCAGAGAGTTTTAACACCCTGAAGGAGTGTGTCATGCAGGATGGATACACTTGGGTGGACCGTATTGGTTTTAGACTCCATAAGGTGAAATTTTATATCAGGGGGAGTTAATCGAGAGGTTGGATGAACCATGTATGCGAAGGACTTCCTAGTAGACTGGCGATTGTAGCGGTTGGAACCCATGCATTTCGGTAGATGGTTGTTCCTTTATATGGACATCGACAACAGCATGAACAATATACAAAGTGTAATTACTAAACAGAACTAGCATAGTTACCAAATAGGACCAGATGTAGATTTTGTAGATAGATATTGAGACAAGTAGTAATTAAGGGGGAGTGTTGGAATATGTAATTCCTATATGTCTTCAATTGTGGTTTTCTCTATGTATAGAGTCTGTTCCTATTTGATAGGTTAGTTCCTAGTTTGGTGTTGAGGTTGAGATATTCTCTCAACCAAATTATTGTCGGTCTAAGATAGCTTCTCTATCTTGAGACAATTCCTTATGTATATATGTAACTTGATTTAATTAATGAAATATAGCTTGTATTCTCAGTTTCTAAGTTCTGTGACTGTGAGCAAGTTGGGGAGATCTTTCAGTCGCATTTTTTTCATCCCTGGAATACAAGAGATGAGTTGGCCATCATATTCATCGTGGATCTCTTTCTCATCTGTTCAAACAGTTAAGCACCCACGATTATGGTTACGAAAAATAGATTGATGCAAACAATAGATTAATGAAAATATATGTATTTTTTTTCCTCCCTCCCACATGGTGATTTATAGAAAATTTGAACATGACCCACACACCTGCAAATTCTCATTCTTGCTACAAATTTTAAGCTACTCTAGGTATTACATGAGAAAATCATGAGATGCACCTACTTAATAAAATAGCATAAAAATTGACCATAACATCATAGCATCATTAAATTCTTCCACAGACGATCGATTGATAGGTCGATATATGAAGTTGGAAACTTGCTCCTATGCATATTCCTAACACCCTGCTTCCCCTCCCCTCAGAATCCGCCTTAGCTTGGATATAAGATTCGAGTTAGTAGTATTTTCATATTGTCCCTCACACACACTCTACCTCTGCTCTGAGATATGATTCAGGTTAGTAGTATTGTGTCTCTAAGCTTATGTTGATTGCTGATTCAAGTATCTCTATTTAACCATATGTTTATGTTTCTGTGTAGGGATATTTTCATCTTGTTATTTCTCAATCCCTATAATAACCAATTTATTCTTGGTATTTCTCAATCCCTATAATAGCCCATTTATTATGATAAATGGGGATAATATATAATGTCAAAACAAAGTATAATCAAACTAGTTCAAAATAAAATGTGGAGGACTAGAATCAAACTATATTCTTTTTAAATTAAACCTATAATGAAATACATTGAGACAAACTTTCATGGTTTCATTGGATTGGAAGTGTAATGTACTTACCAAATTTTGTTTTCAATAAATTTGAATTGTACATAGGGAAAAGTTTTTTCTTGCATCAATTATTTCATTCATAGCTATAAAAAAAAAACCTTCAAAAATTCAAACGTCCTCTTTTTTAACTTCATAATTTCATGAAATTTTATATTGGTGTTCCTCTCACCAGGGAGTTTATGATATTTTACAAGTACACAAATGACACTTAGTAAACACAAAATCCCATTTTTGAAAAGGTAGTTAAAGAATAATTCATTCGATAGGGTTTTCATGAGTCATGCAAGACTCTGTAAATTTGTTCAGGTATGGACGCTACTCATGTTGAATCTGTATTAAACATTATCAATCCATCATCCTTTGCATTGTAGAATAAAAACATGTAATCATATATATTCTTCCACTTTGATACTTAATTATAATGTTATATTGTTGCAAATAAATTGTATGATTTATGTGACTGGATTTTCTCTCTCTCTTTGTGCCTCCCAAAGATCAAGAGGTTTGTAGTTTTGTGAGTGGATGAATATTTTTCAAGAAAATGTCTACAAAATGACGCACTTCTTAAGCATCTTATGATTATAACTTAGTAATTTGTGATAGCGGCTTAAGATATCACAAAGGGGTATGCGAAAGGATTTTGTGAGTGCATCAAAATTACACTTGTTTCATTTCTAAAATATCCATCTTCATCTCAAAGGAATTTTCAATATAAGTCAAGGATATCAACAAAACAATATGTACACTTGAATATTTTCTAATGCTCTCTATTGCACCTCTTCTCAAATTAAATATATTTGGTTTTATTTCAATGCATTAATAGGGTGTACTTTGTCAAAAAGGATATGAAAATGAAATAATAAATAGTTTTCCATTTCATTGAAACTTCATAGGTCATGAATTTTTATGTGTTGATGGATAGTGAATAATGTGTGAGATTGTTTCCAAATCACTGCTTAGTCTAGGTCATATGGTATCCAAGATAAACAAGCTATATTTTCCTGAACATGTATATTTTTATGTTTGTAAATATGGTGGCTCAGAAATATTCCATCCCACTCATCTCATGCGAAAAGGAAACCCTAATTCACTCAAGACCTCCTCACTCCCTCCTAGTGCATAAGACTCCTTGTTAATCTAGGATTAAAGTCATCCTACAAAATTTAAGTGGAGACCTATACTTTTCATTATCCATCAATGTTTTTGTATTTTCTCAAGTGATGCCTTGTGGTTTTATTCCCTCCACCTTGTCGTCTTCCTCTTGTCATTCCATATTATGTTCTCATTGTGTTTCATTTAGTGTTTAGTCTTTTACCATGATTTTTGTCTCAGAAGCCCCATGTCTTTGGTAGGTGATAATGATAGCTTGTAAATATACCATGTCATTTATTTCATGGAAGTGAGAACCCCAAAATTCATTAATTTCCCCCCACTTCTTCTTTAACCATGGGTACTCTTGAAATTTTTGGCTTTCAAATTATCAAAATGTGAGCATACTCACCTTATATGTTATTTAATTTTTTTCTTTTACCAACAATTTACTTATAATTTTATCTCTTTTTCCTCATTTTTCACCTTCATATTTCTCTTCTGTTCCACATATTATTTTACTTGGGTTTCATTAAGAGTTTGATTTTCCTACCTTCTAGTTTTTCTTGGAAACCGCTTGCTTTTGGTAGGTATAAGAATCATGACATGAATATATTCCATACCACTTACCATATTAATGTGGGAAACACAAAAATCATTCAATATCTAGTCATGTATGGGAAATCTTGCTAATTTTGTCTTGCAATTCATCTAAAAAATGTTTAGTGGTGACAAAGCCATCTCCTTGCTTATCTTTTTTGTTGAGTTTTTACCAAGAATTCCCTTGGGTTTTTGTTTCCTCTAACTAATTTTTCATCATTGTATTCCTCATTTTTTCCTACATAGTGTTATATTTTTGTTTCAATTAATGTTTAATCTTATTATCTTGGATTATTGACCGACATATTTTGGTAGGTGTAAGGATGATAATTTACAAATATTTTAGGTCATTCATTTCATTGAAGCATGAAACCCCAAATTATTTCAATGCATCATCATTTATTTATTATATATGGGTGGCTTTGCTAATTTTTTCTTGCAATTTGTCCAAAAAAATTTAAGTGGCGACTAATCTGATTTTTCCATTTCTTCCACCTTGTTTTTCACCTTAATTAGTTATTTTCTAATTTTGCATGGAATTTACCTTATTATTCATTAAATGTATGATATTCTTTCTCTATGGATTTTCTTGGAAACCATATATTACTTTTCTACCTATAAGGATGGAGGCACACACATTTTCAATGCCACTCATATAATGTATTTGGGAAACCTAAAATTCATTCAAGGTCTCCTCTTTTATTTCTTATGCATGGGTAGGTGTGTAGATGTGAGATCCATTTCATCAACCCAAATTTTGTAATGTAGTTAAGAACACATAATGTTGGAGTGCCAACATTGATGTTATGATGTCAAAGTCTATTATATGATGTGATGTTTATTTTTATTAATAGAAATGCTAGAGATGAAGAAAGCGGATAACCAATGAATTATGATGCCTCGATGAGGGGGAAAACTTAAATTAAAAGGAAAAAAATACCTTGGGTGAATATTTCCTTTTCATTTGATGGTTATTCTTCCTAAGACGATGGATTTTTTGGATGATGAAGGGTATAGGTGTGACTATAAAAATAAGAGGGAGGATAAATCAATAAGTTCTTAGTCTTGGTTCTTAAGGTTCTAGGTTTTCTCTCTTTTATTTCGCTCTCATACATATATCTCTCTCTCTCTCTCTCACACACACACACACACTTAGAAAATTTGAATTGGAAAAAGGATTGGTGAGATAATATAGAGAGGGTCAGACCTTATGACTTGTTAAGAGTTATGAGTGATAGCTTACATGATAGGAAATGCATGTGTTGTAGCAGGTTTTCTTTAGTCTAGATGGGACTAAGGACTAGTAATGGTCCTAGTTGTGTGTGGTAGATAGAGAACTAAACAAGCAAGGTTCCAGGGACTACATAATTAGAGAAGGAATCCCTTTTAATATGCAAGCCTACATGGAATTTTTTTCAATGTTAGCCTTGTGAAAGATGGAAAGGTTGATCACTAAAATTTCCTTTTTGTGTATGTGAGGGAGATTTTCCTTCATGTATGGTGTTAAGTTATTATATGAATTTGAGTTTTTGTAATAAACCTATGTTAATTTCTCCTAAAATCATCAAGATATAGCATGGGGGTGGCCAACTATGAGAAAAATTGTAGCACATTTGAGCGTATGGTGGGGAATAAGATTGCTCAACCTGCCTTAGTTTCCATTTTTTTTTAGTTGTAATAGATAAATATTTAATTATATATTGATGATACTTCTTGCATATATGGTTTAGTGGCATACATGGATATTTATTGTTATTGTGTAATTTCATTTATTGATCTTGGTGTTGGTTATGAAAATAAATTTTGAAATAATAAAGTGCAGTGGTTTTGAATTCACTTGGTTGTGGAATTTAAATGAATTGGGATGCATCAGAAATGTACGATAGTTTTTCTAATTGCATGCTTTCCTTGTTAATTGCATATTTGATTTTATTTAATATACATTATATGATATAAATTCCAAAATTTTCCTCTAATTTGAAGATGTTGAGGAAGAGCTTTGGGGTCATTCTTGGAGTTTAAAGGTTTAAGCCAAAATGTGATTCATGATATAAACAAGTCATCCGACCATTTTTTATTTATTTGTTTAGGACGTTCGAGTGGATGAAACTTCGACCTTATTAAGGGGAAATCTCACTTACCATTTGGTTCAATTTTCAGATCTCTGTTGACTATAATTTTTTATTTATGATATGAGGAAGTTTGTTTTCCTAAATGTTACTTTATAATGTTATGAAACGAGCTCCAAAAATAGAATTAAAGAGAGATCAATGCCTTAAAAATCAAACACTTCCAGGAGGAAACCTCCTTTACATTACATAAATGAACAATTATTGGATGATACAAATGAAAAAACCTCCTTTATATATATAGGAGTCCATGGGTCACAATATAATCCTTTCCGACCTAGCAATAATAATGTAAGGGCACAACAATAAAAATAGTGTCTTTTATGGGGCGAAATAATAACAATATGGGGGCTACACGGGTACAATAATAAAAATAAAGGGTCTACACTAACAACAATAAGGTACTACACTAGTAATATATGGACCTAACAAGTCCCTCTCCTTCAAAGAAGTGTACTTGTCCTCAATGCTTGAGTAGCTCTAGATGCTTCTCTATAAAATTCAAATCCTCCCATGTGGAATCTTCAATGGGTAAGTTCTTCCACTTGATGAGATACTCTGACATTGATTGATTTCGTAGTTGTCAATTTATTGTTTTTGTGACTTCTTCAGGTTCCAATATGATTTTCCCTTCCTCATGAAGCTCTTGAAATATTGTTTGAACAGGAAGTTTCTCACCTATAACCTTCTTTAAGCTTGAAACATGGAAAATTGGGTGCACTCGAGACGAAGGAGGAAGCTCCAATTTCTATGCCATAGAACCAATATTTTGCAGCACCTTGTAAGGACCATAGTACTTTCGCAATAATTTATTATTCTTCTTAGCTTGCTTGAGGGACATTTTTTTATATGGTTGTAGCCGTAAAAATACCTAGTCTCCTACATCAAAACTTCTCTTGCAATGATGTTGATCTTCCTATTGTTCCATTAGATTTTGTGCCAAATTTAGGTTATCCTTTAAGAGTGGGAGAACATGCTGTCGATGCTTGATGTGATCTTCCACTTCTTGAACCTTATAATTTCTCTTAAAGATGATGTGATGGACAAGGGATGATATCCTTAAAGTGTCATAAATGGGGCCATTTTTGTTGCAATATGGAAGGAAGTGTTGTACCACCATTAAACTAGAGGTAACCACTAGACCCATTGTGTTTTTTTATCATAAAAAAAACAACGAAAATATCCTTCCAAACATTTTTTTCACTATATTAGTTTTCCCATTAGATTGAGGATGATGAGATGAGCTATGAGCTAGTTGAGTACCCAAACAAGAAAACAATTCCCTCCAAAAATTTCCTATAAAAAGGGGATCTCTGTCACTTACAATAACCTTTGAGTTTCCATGTTCATTTTGAATTGTTTCCATAAATTCCGTAGCGACTATACTTGCTTTAAATGGATGATATAATGCACAAAAGTGTGCATACTTGGTAATTCTATCAACTACCACCATGATGAAACTCTTTCCTTCGAACTTAAGTAAACATGTGATAGAACCCATTGAAACATAATCCCAACATTGAATTGGAATGGATAAAGGTTGTAGAAGGCTCGAGGTCTTAATCGTCTCAACTTTATTTTTCTGAAAAAATAAACTTTCTTCCACAAAATTCTGAATAAAATATTTAAGGCCATCCCCAAAAAAAAATTCCCTCACCCTGTGGTAATTTTTTAAAAATCTCGACTGTCCTCCTAAGGGAGAGGTGTGCAATTCCAAAAGAATCTTCTATTTTAGTTCAAAATTATTACAAAGATATAAGCAATATTTGTACCATAAGGAATCATTTCTCCAACTAAATGTATTAGATGTGCCATTTCTTCAATCTGGCTTGATAATAGAAATGGCACAAAGAAATGCTTCCACCTCTTCAACTTGAGAGTGCATCCACAACACCATTTAGCTCCCCTTTTTTATAGGTGATTTCAAAGTCATAACCCAACATCTTTTTGACTCATTTTTGTTGCTTCTCTAAAGATAATATTTGTCTCAAAAATTATTTAAGACTATCATGATCATTTTTTCCTTCAAGTGTCTTCCCATTAGGTAAGGACGCCATTTCCTTAGTACATGTAGTATTTCCAACATTTCCTTCTCATAAATAGATTTCTGTAAATATTTTCCCTTGATTGGACGACCTTCAAAAGAAATGGGTCTTCTTTATTTCATTAAAACAACACCAATTCCATTTCCTCAGGAATCACATTCCAAAATAAAGGTTTTTGTGAAGTCTGGTGTAACTAATACTGGTGCTAGGCACATTTCCTCTTTAAGATATTCAAAGGCCTTAGCTGCTTCAGGAGTCCATGAAAACGCATCTTTCTTCAGTAATGTTATTAGAGGTGCCATTAGTCTCCCATAATTCTTAAAAAACTTTGCAATAATACCCTGCTAACCTGAGATATCCTCACAAATGCTTTATGTTTGTGGGGACTTTCCATTCCTTAATGGCTTAAATTTTGTTAGTGTCTACCTTAACACCCTCGTGAGATACAATATCACTTAGATATTCCACCTCTTGTACTCCAAAGAAACATTTGGACTCTTTTGCATATAATTGTTTCTCCTCCAATAGTTTGAGAACCCTGTTAACATGTTGAACATGATCCTTCCAAGACCTGTTTTATATTAGTATATCATCAAAAAATACTAACAAAAATTTTCTAAGGAAGGGTTTAAAAATGGAATTCATCAACCCTTGAAATGTAGAAGGTGTATTGGTAAGGCCAAAAGGCATGACCAAAAATTCATGATGACCCTCATGAGTTCGAAATGGTGTTTTCAGAATATCTTTAGCCTTCATTCTAATTTGATGATATCCTAAATGAATATCCAACTTGGTAAAATAAATTTCTCCATGTAATTAATCCAATAATTCATCAATCACATGAATGGGAAATATATCTTTAATAGTGAGCTTATTGAGGTCCCTATAAGCCAGACACATGCACCACAATCCATCCTTCTTGTGCACCAATACTACTAGAACAAAGAAAGAACTTTGACTAGGTTGAATTATACCAACATCTAACATTTACGCAATCATGCATTCAAATTTCACTCTTTTGGAAATAAGGATATATGTAAGCCCTAATGTTTGGAGGAACAATTCTTGGAATAAAATAAATAACATAATCATGATCATGAATAGGTGGAAGTCCTTTGGGATTTTCAAACACCTTCGAATGATTGTACAAGAATTTTTGGAGATCTGGAGAAATAGATTATTTTGATGTTGGAACTTCTAGTGAGCATAATTGTGAAATTACACCTCAATTTTACTTCTTCAGAAGTTTTTTCATGACATTAGAGCTTATTATCTTTCCCATCTTCCCCACTATATCCCATAATTTAACTTCATTTCCTTCCGAAAATAAAATTCAAGAAAATTTCTTGAAAATTAAAAGCTACTGACCACAAATATTGTAACAATTGTACTCCTAGTATGACATCATAACCTCCCATTAGAATGGAAATAATTTGACTATTCAATACATTTTCCCCTATGGTATGTCATTATCTAGTGAAATTTATAATTCCTCCATTTGAAAACATCACTTGACACT
Source organism: Pinus albicaulis (assembly GCA_034641835.2). Taxonomy (NCBI): domain Eukaryota; kingdom Viridiplantae; phylum Streptophyta; class Pinopsida; order Pinales; family Pinaceae; genus Pinus; species Pinus albicaulis. The sequence continues at coordinate 1,466,817,932 of CM076575.1, forward strand.
CTCGTGCTCGGTATAGGAAGAAATTCAATTCCTTGGCTACCTTATAATGAATAGAATTATGGGTACTACCTGAACCAGTCAACACCATTACCTTTTTCTTCTTGCTATGTCATTATATCTTCAGCGTTTAAGGAGTGGTAATTCCTTCCAATGAATTATAGGATATGGTCGGACTCATTTCTTCTTTCTCTGGGGTTGGTTCCTGGTGTATATCCTCTTCTTTTGAAGTTTCTTGTTCATTTTCTTCCCCCTCTTCACAATCTATGTAAAATAATTTATTCTCATATCACTTATGAACTTTAGTGTATTTTCTATCACAACTGTAGAAAATCCCTTTTTCTCTTTTTTCTTCCAATCATTATGGTGTATACCTTTTAGGTTGTGGAATTATATGTGTAGCAACACTTCCATCTTTATAGATTTGAGTGGTAGGATACCTTGTCGCCATAATTTTACATTCAATTTTTCTTTCCAACCTGAATGACTTCTGGAATGAATCAAGTTCCCAGAGGTGAACCTCAAGTTGGATGTTATCCTTTAAATTCCCTATGAAGACATCAAACTTGTGTTCCTATAGAATATCATCTACCCTTACATTCAAATTTTGGAAGTCCTCAATGTGCTCCACCATTGAACCCTTTTGTTTGAGATTCATCAATTGGCTAAAGAAGGTGTTGATTTTTGTATCTTCATAATGTGCTATCATTTCCTCCATAAAAATTGACCAAGTGACAATTTTTTTATGGGAGCAAAGCCATCGATGCCATAAAAATGTATTTTTTTCTAAATATAATGTTTCCATGTGTACCTTTTATGTGTTTTTCATATTATTGATATCAAAATATTGCTCCATCTGTAGTATCCATGTTACGGGATCCTTTCCATCAAAATTCCTTATATCAATATTTGGAATATGGTGAGTCTTCAATCCAGCATTCAAGTTTATGAAATCATGATTAACATTTATTTTTTTCTCATCGTGAGTTTCCTCTAATATATTTTTGTCATTAGGAATCATTTATTGTATTAAATTTTTCAAACCTTCGTTCAAACCTTCCATGTATGCTTTTAGATAATTTTTCATGTCTTTCATTTTTTCTTCCTTGTCATCCATATTAGCTTCCATTCCATTATTCAAACCATCCATCTTAGCTTCCACGCCTTTCTTGAAAACTTCCATTTCATTTTTTGTTTCTCTTTTCAAGAGCGAATGTTTTTGCACTTGATCTTGAAATTTTGATATATCATGTTTCTTTTCTTCCTCTTCATGGATCATATTAGAGCCTTCTGAGGGCTTAATGGGTGTTGAATTATTTTTAGGGGGAATTTGAGAACCCAATACTAATATCTATGCATCAATATGCCCTTGGAATCACTTCAAACTGATTTTTCAAACAAGACTTATGCAATTTGAAAAAAAAATTACAAACCTTTTTCTTCCTTTTGAGGAGATCGATATTGAAACTGATGTATCTCTATAATTTAGGATCCCTCATATTTTATATTTAGTCCTTTAGTAGCCCTCTGAATATTCTTTCCAATGGCATAGGTCTGACCTGATTTCGATTATTCAAGGCAAAGTTATGCCCTGTAACACCTCTCATTTTGCAAAACATTTTTATTATTATTATAATGATAGGTGTTACAAATGGTATCGAAGCATGGTACATGACATGTTTTCATTTAATAATTCTGGTCTATTCCAACTAAACTAAGAATAAATATGTACCCTCAGGATTAGGAACTCGATTTCCTTAACTCTACAACTACCTTCATCACATGGATTTTACCCACACGAATTTTAATGCAGCGATCTGAGGGATAACCCTAGATCTACTGCCACATGGATGGCCGAAGCGATTTTTTTTTTAGGGTTTCTTGTTGTATAATTACTGTCATTTTTTGTTAATTTTTTCTCATTTTGACACGAACTGTGACTGGCAATATGCAACCTATCTCAACTACGAGTAGAGAACTCGTAACCCTCTCTGGCCAACGTTTTTCACATTCGAACTCAATATGTTGTTCCCTAACAGGTTACAAGTTTGATTTTGTCCATTCACCATATTATTTTCATTAAAATTTCATTTCCCTTTACAGTAACCATTTCTTCAAAAAAAAAATTATTGATACGTTACTTACAATTTCAAGTTTCATCTTACATAAAGTGCTATGTTCACATATTCGTAATCACGTCTTGATAACTTCTGCGTATGGGTAAGGTAACTTCATCAAACTTCCTTACTATTGGATTTAGACTTGTATTCTCATTTTGACTATGAGATTAAAATCAAGCTTAAGGAATATATTGCAGGCTTGCGTCGTTCATTTATTTAATAGGTATTATTTAGGAATATACCAGAGGCGATATCAATTAGTTGACATTATCTCTCCTTTCACAATACTGGAGAATTTTTAACATTTATAATTATTGTTCCAATGGTATAGCATCATTTTGGAAATTTTCAGAGTGACTACTAATTTCTCATTTTTGTTTTTAAGGTAATGCTACTCGGAGCCAAACCAGCGTTATGGCACAACACCTCTAACTACTCAGCCCTCGTGCTTAGAGATTACCTCTTTTTAGCTATGTAACCCTCGTTTACTATTTCTCCATCACTAGCACTATTTAAGAACAAATATTAAAAGTTAAGTTCTGTGCATACTTGATATTTTCTATTTTTAAATTTCCTTCTTTTTTTATTGCCCATAATTTTCTTTCTGTACACTAAATGAGCTCCCTTTCCTCTCTTTCTCAGTTTGAAGGCCAGCGTAGTCATTTTAATTTATTTTAATGGTGGCTTATAGCTTCACTATGTCGCATCTTCTACTTCCTATGTATTTAACGTCATACAAAATTTTCAAGTATCTTGACCATTACATTCAATGACTCGCTCTGTAATATTAATTTCAATTTCCTTTTTCTTTGTTGGTTTCAGCTATCGCTTGGATATTAGTCTTTTTGGGTAATTATCACTCTATTTCTTATTTCACGTTTTATTTCTCATCCTAGTATGCTTTAGTATGTCGAATTTCTTATTTTTCTATCTACAGGTAAGAAAAATACGCCACTTCCTACCATAGTTGGATTCACAGTCAACTCTTTCGATTTGAGTTTTGCGTAGGATATAATTGGTCCTTCATTGTTGTACAACAAAATTTATCACAACAAAATTGATTTCATAGCACATTATGAAATTAGAGATAAGTATCTATGTATTCCATTTCTACACACCACTTTCTGTTTAGAATTAGTTTTTTTTTTTTTAATTGTAGCATTTACTAATAGCATAATAAAATAACTAATTGATAAAATAACCAATTTCCTCTGAGGTACCTAACCTCAGATCTCAACCCACTATTGGGTTGTAGACATTCTGAGAGTTGGTCCTCACAAAGCATGTTTGTACAACAATATAGATTTTTCTATAGCCTCTATAATAATTTCTATTAAACATACAGATCGGCCACAGATAACTATACTCATAATTTTCAAACTTGTTAACATAGAGTTAAGCTCAGAATTTGCAATATTAACATATTTACTTGACTAGTTTCAATAATTTATCACAGCACTACATATTTAACTCAAAATATATTCCAACTAAATTGTGCATACCACTTAGGTCCGACTAGTTGTCTCCCAACCTTAGAGCTCTTTCTCCATAGCTCGCCCCTGAGCAGAGATCCTTTGCTCCAGTGACAGACAACCCTTTTTCTATCATGAAACAACTTATTTAGGCTTTGCTTTCTCCCAGCCTGTTTCCCTTAATTGCGTCCAGTTAATTCAGAATGTTGTATTCCTGTTTGCCTAGTATTTCCCTCTATTTCTTCCACAAATGTACTTTTAAAGCTAAATTTTCCAGTTTTCTAGCTTTGTTCCACCTCTTCCCAATAATTTCCTCTTTATTGAGGTAATTAGATATTTATCTCCAAATCTAATTTTAGTATCTTACTTTATTCCTTCCACGGATTTCTGGAAGTTTGGGAAAGTCTTACAACCTTATCCATCCTCATGGATTGGATTTTCAAATCTCAAATCTCAAATCTCAATCTAGTCATTACGCATAATTTTTCCATTTTATTTTTATTAATTTAAAATAATAAAATAAATCCACATAAATGTTTTCCATTGGATTCCACTGTACCCTTTTGGTCTTGTTCCAAATGTCTAATAAAAGCATAGAAAACTGGGGATATTACATGCCCAATCTCTCACAATGACCTAATTATGGATTGGTTCAGTAGAGCGAAATTGTATGGCATGTCACATGTCATTGTTTCCTCCTTCGTAGAAAAAGATATATAGAGAAAATTCCATGATGTCCTATTTGAAGCAGTGAAATGCTAGAATCCAAAGCTCTGATACCAAATGTTATTGAACTAGCTCCAAAAATAGAAGAAAAGAGAGACCAAAGCCTTAGAAATCAGCCAATTCGAGGGGGAAACCTCCTTTACATTACATAAATGAAAAATTATTAGATGATACAAATGAAAAAACCTCCTTTCTATATATCTAAGTCCATGGGGTCACAATATAATCCTAGCCTACCTAACAATAGAAATGTAAGGGAAAATTAATAACAATACTGGATTTTTATGGGGCACAATAATAGAAATATGGGGGCTATAGGGGTAAAACAATAAAAATAAGGGGGCTACACTAACAACAATAAGGGATTAGACTAGTAATATAGATACCTAACAAATAATTCATCATGGAATTTTCAATATAACTTTTTTTTTCTAGAAGGTTCGAGAGGCTGAAACCTGAATTTTACTAAGGGAAAATATTGTTGAACATATGGTTCTATTTTTAGATATTTCTTCATTATATTTAGGAAAAATTATTTGAGGAAGTTGGGCTTCTTGAATGCTCCTGAAAACATGCTTCAAATAAGCCATTTTGACATACTTGCTATAGATTTTTTTCCGAAATGATGCATACCTTGAAACATGGAGGAGACAATGAAGATCTATCATCGAACCTCTTGTACAAGTTTCAGATCTTGGATTTCTAAAATTTAGGATATATTCCTTAAGTAACTTGGGTCTCTTGACCACTCTCGAAGTTGCATGCAAACTATTTAAAGAAAGTCCTAAAATGTTTCAAAATTGATTCCATACAAAGTTAATGATAAAATACCTAAGATATATAAACACAAAAAAATTCATGATTGAGGATTATATTTCAGCAAGTATATGACAAAGTAATATCAAACCTTATTGTAAATCTAGTAAAAAAAAAAGAAAAAATTATGTACCTTGTAACATTTTTAAGTCATTAAGGGAATTTGGTATGTGGCAATGTGGTATCAAAGCTAAGGTTCAACACTAAACCTTTATGGGCTCGAATATAGGAAGTAATTTAAGTTTAGTTTAATATCCATGCATGCAGGTGTACTTATGTGAAATCATTTTTTTGCATTTATGAATAGAATAATGTTACCTGATTACTAACTTGAGTTTGGTGCAACAAGATAAACGTGTAGGATGCTGACTTGATTACCTAGAGTAAGCCAACATAATTGTAAATTTTTATGGTTTCATGATACATACATAGCTATGAGAGGGACTTACTTAACTTATCACTTGCTAGTTTTAATACTTTTATTTAATGTTTTGAGAAGTTTCCATATCCTAATGAGTAATAACATAGCAATGATAAAAATACAAGAGATAAAATAGTTCAAAGATGTGCGTTCATTGAATATATATTAAATAATGATACACTAAATGTATCATGACACACAAGTTACATACAATAATGGATTTTCACACATAAAGACTCCGAATAGTTTCTTTTCATAACATGACTCAATTGGCTAATAGTGGTTAGTGATGAACATGTAACGAGGAAAAATTTGACAACATGATTGGGAAGACAATGAAGGTGTTGCATGTACTCTTGTTAAATCAAGGCTATGGAAGATAAGGTGTTGATGAGTGAACGATAAAAGGATCACCTATGCATGTTGATATGTATGTCGTGACAATGTTTTTATTTAATTTATCTTTAGTTTTCCTTACTAAAGGGGAGAACCCCAAAGGGAGTAGTGTATGGAAAATTGTTTGTGTGGGGTCTCGAGAGTACTTGAAGCCCTAAGGAAAAATGAAACTCCTATAATTCATACAGATATGAGATACCCTTAGCCAACCCAATTTTGATACCTTGGAAGGATAATGGCATAGCCTAACTTCCAAGGGATTTTTGTGATCAGAGAAAAGGGTTCACTACCTTGCATCAAATGGGATGATGGGGTGATGCGAGATTATTGGTTGGAGACTACCAAAGTTGATACCTTGACCTTGTTTATGTATCATACTTGGATATTAGTAAGCTATTGTATTTATGGATTCATGGCTTTTCCTGAGAATGGCCCATTGTTGAACAGAATGGGGGAAGAAAATACTATGGCTAAGAGAAAATAAGAGGTTTGCTTCTAATCAATGATTTTCTCTAAATAAGTTTTCTAAGAATTATAGATTATGACTCTTGAATTTTATGCACACTTAGGAATTATTTGAATGCTTGATTAAGTGCATGAAGGAATGATCATGTTCTAAGACAATTGTACTAATATAACGTGTCTTGCTATATTTTACATGCATAAGCGTGCAGGGGGGAGGGACTTCATAGGTTATACAAGGAACAAATTTGGTTTTTGAGGCTGCTAATATTTTGAGAGAAAATGTTTATTTGTTTAATAAATTGCTATGTTTATTCATGTGACAAAAATTCCTAATGAGCTTAGAATTTTTCCTTGTAGAGTTGCATTAAAGGGAAGATGTGGATAAAATATCAGTCAAGGAAGGCTTGATTGGGTAAATAAGAACCAGTTGTACAATGAATTCAAAACTATGAAAACTACTTATGAAGTTATTTTACATTAAACGAAAATTGTGATTGGATGATATATTTTATTTATGGAAATAATATGAATTCATGAATGTCAAGTGAATAGAAATTAGTATTTTATATGTTTTACATAATGCAATGAGGTTACCTAATGAATCCCTTGTGACGTGAAATGTTAATATTCAAAGTGGGAAAGGGTGATCTCTTATTGTTAATTACCAATTTAAAGAAAGTTGTATGCTTATGCTTATGGTTATGATACTTTTCATGTGAGCAATTGACAACAAGAGGGTTTGAAAATTAAATTTAAAAATAATTGTATCTGAAAAACATTGAATATGTGAAAGTATGGCACATTCTTGACAAGATGTATATGCACATGTTTTGTTGCATGATTGAAGGCATTTCTTGAATGTGTAAATTGGATACATAAGGAAAATTCACTTTATGAATATTCATAGAAACTTATATGTAAGCATATGAAGTGATACAAATGTGACTAATATGTGAGGTTGAGATCATTTTATGGGTTGTTGAATGTTCCAACATCAAGTATGCTAAGGAGCTAGTTGAACTCCTTGAAAATATCATAGTTGAGAATGCATTTGATGGTAACCAGGTAAGTACGGAAACTTATAGTAAGAAAAGGTAAAAAGGAAAAGGAATTGGGTAAAAATTCAATTCTATTTAATTTGATATCTTTTTTTTTTAAATTAGTACTTGTATTTCATGGATGCCAAAGAGGCAGTGTGGTTACAGTAGAAAATTGTTAGCCCAAAAGGATTTATTAAAATATTGATAATGCGTGCATGCATTGACCTACCACGTTGAACAAACAATAAATGATGGAATCATACACTCATGATATAAAATATGTTTTGGTAATGCATTGAAAGAATGCATGAAAATGTGGGATGTTTGAAGCAAATATAGGGACTACAATGGTGTTCATTAGTCCATGAGTATTGGCCAAATAGTTTCTAAGCTTGACACAGGTGATTTTTTCATATGATGTTTAGGTTTTGGGTAAGTTACATGTAGTTGAAGGATTTGTATTTCTTATTTAATGAAAAAATTGTATGGAATTATTGATATATGAAAGAAATTTTGCCATTAATACCTAGTGGGTTATGGAAAAGGAAATAAGTCCTCAATGTGTAAATATTTCTAGAATATTTGTGATGAATCCATGAGTTACTATCGCATAATTTGGTCATGACATTCATATTATGAATCATGCTAGTACATATGCTTGGTGCATTGAGTGAATGCATGCTCATATGAGAATAAATTGCATGATTGAATTCCATGAAAAGAAAGAAATTTTAAAAATTTCAAGGAATTGTTGAGTAGTGGAATGAGTGGCATGAATCCCTCATCCTACAAATCAAAGTGGAATATAATTACTCATGAATTTAGAGATATAGATCTTTCAGTTTTGGCTCTTTCGTGGTTGAAATAAAATTTTCAATGCATTATGGAATTCTTGGAATGATTGTGATGTAAATAAATAACTCATTTATAGTTTCATTTCAGTTTATTTTTAAATCTATTGAAAGAGGTTGAATTATTAGGTGTAAAGTAATTATGAAATCACTTCCAAGGATGTGGTAAACCTTGCAATGAAAATATTTTAGGTACAAAAACTTTATGTACAAAAACTTACCACTATTTGGTTGATTGAAAGTATAAATTGTAGTTGAATACCCTTGGTTATGATAATGAGGGTTGAGTGGTACCATATGCCAGAGTCAAACATAATGAGAAGAATTTAATATTTATGAAATCTAGTTCATATATGAAGAAAGTTTTAAAAAGGGAAGAAAAATGAAGAATAATTGATTTAATTTTTTATAATTAATCTCATGGAATATATATGTTTATTATATATGTGATATGATGATCTATCCATGAAGGATATATAATGGTTTTGAAGCTACAAATCATAGGGGCAAGTCTATTATGGTGACATTGGGACTCTATGACATATATTGATCATGATGAGTTATGATATGAAGAATAGTTTGTGATATTTAGATAAATCCGTAGGGATGTCTTAGTTGTAAGAATCCATATTTCTTGAGACTCTTACTATGTGAGGATGCCTTGCCAAAAAATGGATTCCCTGAGGGTCTTGGGAGGGAGATAAGGTGCTACATGCACTTGGAAGGTGTGTGACTACAAGGAATGGGAGACTTTAATTAATTGACTTACAAATATTCAGGTACATACTCATTGGGATGAAAAATGCACTAGGTGTCAAAGAAAACAATTAGTTAAACTTGATCACCGTGGAAGCCTTGTGAAGAAATAGACAACCATGCAAGAAGTTTTTGGAATGATGGGAGCCTTAGAAGTAACTAGATCATGAAAAATGAATGAAAATTATTTTAGTGGAAACTAAGGACATGGAAAATGTTGCTGATATAAAAGTGCCATATCCTTTCTTCAACATAGAATGGTTCTCCAAATATTATAACACCGAGGACAATGTTCCTTAATGAGGGAGGGGATTGTGACACTTTTTTTATTACCAATTTTTTTGCAATATAATTAAGAACATATAATTAAAGGGTTCCATCATTCATGTTATGATGTCAAATTTTATGATATGATGTAATGTTTATATTTATTATTAAAAATTATAGAGCTAATGAAAGGGGATAACCAATAGTTTATGATGCATTGGGGAGGGGGAGAACCTGACTTAAAAGGAAAATTATAATTGGGGTGAATATTTCCCTTTTATGTGATGGTTAGTATTCCCAAGAAGCTGAAAGTTTCAGAATTTGAAGGTCCAAGGTGTCATTATAAAAATAAGAGGGAGGAAAAATTAGGGGGTTCTTCTTGTTGATTCTTAAGCTTCTAATTTTTCTCTCCTATATTACTCTCATAAATCTCCCCCTCTCTCTCAATTAGAAAATTTGACTTAGTAAAAGGATTGATTATAAGACCCAAGATGTTTAGACCATATGACCGGTAAATATTTGTGAGTGAAAAATTATGTGATAATAAATGAATTTGTTGTAGCACTTTTTCTTTAGAATACATGGCTTTAAGTACTAAGAATGGTCCTAGTTGAGTTTGGAACAAAGAGCACTATATAGGGGAGCATTGAGGGACTAAGCATAACATAGGACGAAAATCTTGTCGTATGCATAAATGCATGGTATTTTTCTGAATTTGAGCTTGGTTAAATATGGAAAGGTTGATCACTAAGTTTTCCTACATGTCCTCTAATATAAATAAGCCGAGAAAGAGTTTTGCAGTCATTCCTAGAGTTTAAAAGTGGAAGCCAAAATGTGATTTATGAGGTAAATAAATCATCTTGGAATTTTCATCATAATCTTTTTTATTTTTTTGGGTGGCTCTAGAGGCTGAAACCTCGATCATATTGAGAGGATATATTAATGAATATCTATTTTTTTTTAATATCTTGGTTCACTAGTTTTCATATTTATGGTCGGAGGAAGTCGGGCTTCTTGAATGCTACTTTAAGTTGGTTATTTTGAAACTTTCACTATAGCTTTTTCTATGTAGGTTTTGATAGGCTAAAGCTTGGATCATATTTAGGGGAAATGTCTCTAAACATATGGTTCAACCAAATATTTTTTTAGTATAGTTTAGGAGATATTAATTGAGGAAGCTACAGAAAACAAGTTTTGCATAGGTTTGAATAGGCCAACTTGGCATTCTAGCAATAACTTTCTTTTTGAGATATTCCATACCCTAAAAATTAGAGGAGACATAGAAGATATCTCAAGGAACCTATGATACAAGTTTCATATATTGGATTCCATTTATTTAGGAAATATTCCCTAAGGAAATGTGGTCTCTTGAATGCTCCTTAATTTGCATGCAAACTATTTCAATAAATGCCTAAATGGTTTCATAATTGATTACATACAAAGTGTTAGATAAAATACGTCAAATATAGAAATAGAAAAATCGCGTGATAGAGTAGCATATTTCAGGAAGGTATGTTATAGAGTGGTAGTAGAGCTTGTTGTCAAGCTATGAAAAGGAAAAAAAAATTGTATCCCCCATAACCTTTATAATTAATTGAGTGAACTCGGTCTGTGACAATGATCTTCTCAAAATAATTAAGTGGTGACTAATAGATCTCTTTATTTGTCAATATTTTGTTCATTTATAAGGAAATTCATTTTGTTTTACTTTGCTCCTCCATTATTTTTAGCTTCATCTATCTCTTCTTCTTTGACATGTTATTTAACCTTGTTTCATTTATTGCATGGTATTTTATTCTTGGTTTTTTTCATTGAAACCACATTCTTTTGGTAGGTTTACGTATAAATTCTTGGAAATATTCATTCCCGCTCATCTCGTGGAGTAGCAATCCTTGAATTTGTTCAAGGTTTTCTCAATTATTCCTTGTTCATGGGAAACCTTGGTAATTTAACTTTGCAAATTACTTAAAAAGAGTAAATTAATTACTAATTTCTCTCTTTTTCCTTTCATTTCCCTTTTATAAGTGTATCCAATCATTTTTTGTTTCCTATACCTCTTTTTCTTGTGTCTTTTTCTTCCCATTATGCATGATGTTGTCCATATGTTTCACTTAGTATTTAGTATTTCTAACTTCTGTGTCACCTTGTGTTAAACCCTATAAGACCCACGTTGATCCTAAAATCCATTATTAAGCCCTATATATTTAGTGATTACATTTCCATTTTTATAACTTTATGTAGGATATAACCTTTCATGGTCAAATTGATTATAATTGTATATTTTTTTTTACTCTGTGTGTGTGTGTGTGGTAGACTCAACCTTACAATCATCAAATATCATATTTTAAAGTATATTCATTATAAAAGGAGGTTTCCCCCTCATATATAATTTTAATTATTGGTCCTTTCCACTTGGAAGGTGCATGGTTCATAACATTTGGTATCAAAGATCATGATCCTAGGTCTTTGATACTTCAAATAGGTAAGCATGGAATTTTCACTGTAAATGTATTTCTAGGAGGTTTTAGATTGTGAAGCTTGGGGAATATTGAGGAGAAATTATGGGTAATATATGATTCAAAATTACATATTTTTTTCACTATATTTTCAAATATATGCTCCAAGAAATTTAGGGTTCCTGAATGCTCCTAGAATTAGTCTCAAATAGGTCAGTTAGGAATTTTCACTATTATTTTTTGATAAAAATATGATTAAAATTTTATTTATTGGTTCGCTATAATTTTAGACACATGATATAAGGAAATATGGGTCCTTCAATGCTCGTTAACTCAAATTCAAACAAGTTAGTTTGGAATTTTCACAATAATTTGTTTTTCTAGGAGGTTTAATAAAGTGAAATTTTGATCTAATTGAGGAGAAGTGTCAAGGAACATCACATTCAAATTACAGTTTGGTTTTCTATTCTTTCGTATTTATACCTTTCAAAAGTTAAGGTTTGTGAAAAATCCTAAAATAAATTTTAAATAGGTTAGCTTGATATTTTTGTTATATCTTATTTTCTTTACCATTTTACACTATGAAATATTCAATAATTTTAGGATATCGATAGAAGTACATAATGTACAAATTTTATAATTATATTTGAAAAATTTGACACGTGACACATTATACAAGTTTTTCTCATGGGAAGAGGCAAAAAATAAAGAAATTATGGGAAAGCTACCATAACCTTCGCTTGGAAAATAAAATTCTATTTACACATATTAAATTGAAGAAAATACATATTAAAGTATTAAAAACCAAATTTTCAGATCCATATGGAATGAAATCTTAGAGATATATCAAGTAAAAATTAAACCACTTAGGTTTTCCCCAAATTAAGGTATGTAACTTACAAGTGACCTAACTATTGATTACAAGATCCAATTTTTTAATGGTGAATGAAATTTTTGAAAAAGAGGAGTACTATTATTAGTATTTTTCCAACATGTCTCTATAGAAATATAATACACCAATTAAATTTACAAAAGAATCATACTTGAATCATGAAGAAATTAAAGGCTTAGAATTAAGGTTATCTCAATCAGGGAAGAAATTTAATGAAATGGATGAAAGTATGTTGAAAATGGTATATTTATTAGGTTCTTAGGAAACCAATAAAAGGGAAATATAAAGAAAGATAAATGTAAATAAGGAAGAAATATAAATGAGGATGAAAAAAAATGAGGAAGAAATGCAAAATGTCATCAGGGAAGAAATGAAATAATTTAAAAATATTCTATTAAAATATCTCCCTAAAATGCATGTGGAGATGCAACTAAATTATGAATATAAGGATAAACATGTTGTGGAGAGTCCATCCTAGATGGGGAATATGATACCGCAACTGGAGAGCATAAAATTTAAATCATAGAACCATAATCATGATTTTCAATGCAAGATGCACATCATCAAAGCTTCAAGTTAGCACCAAAGAAATACTATATTCCAAAGGTCGATATGAGGAAGTTTTATTGTAATAATTCTGTAACATGGATATTTTTGATGGAGTAATACTTATATCTACACCAAGTAACATCCTTACAAAAGGTAAATATTGCACCCCTGTTTTTAGAACAAGACTAACATGTGTGGTATCAATTTATTTATGACAGGGAAAAAGGATTGTGTTATATCATGGTCCATTTTTATCGAGGAATTTATAGAACATTATGGAGATATTAAAAAAAATACATTCTTCAGTTAATCGGTAAAAATTTCATAAAAATGTCTAGTTACAAATCACATTAAACAATTTCAAAAGTTGAGTCTCAGTGTAAAGAACATTTTAGAGGATAATTTTTTAGACGTATTTATGGGAAATTTAAACGAAATAATCCAACATGAGGTACACCTTCGGAACATAAATATGTAGAGCATGATTTCAGTATAACAAGGAAAGTTGAAAGTAAAACTATGGCCTCTATAAAATTGGTCTCTAATAAATATAGATAAATTAATGTTCCCTTTCCTAAACTAGAAAGGTTAACTCCTCAACAAATGGATGAAAGAAGATAAAAGTGACTATGTTTAAACTATGACACCAATATAGTAAGGGGTATATATGTATTGAGAATAAATTATTTTACATTGACAGTAAAGAAGGAGAAGATCAGGAAGTGGGGACTTTAATAGATTTATAACTAGAAAATACTACAATAATGTATTGTCATGAATTTGCATGCTCCCTCTCCTAAACCAATAGGGCTGTATCCTCAACAACTATATGAGATAATATAAAAGGGGATGTGTTCCAACTATTTCAAAAAGTGTAGTAAGGGGCGAGAGGATTAGAAGAATTGTTGTGATGAAATTTAAAATTTTCAACCTATGACCTTTGATAAGAATTATTCTAGGTGGGACGAGAAAGAATAATCTTTCTTGAAATGTCGGTATTTTTGGCCTTCATTATTTGAAAAAGGAAAATATCAACTTGAATGAGGGCTTTCTGATTCCATGAATAAGAAGGTTTTGTATCTAGAGACTCTATTGTACTACTCATTTCCATGGACAAACTATTTATGAAGGGGAACTTAAAATGATTCAATGAGGAACCTAATGAACAATGGCTAAATAAATGTTTGGTACAACAATATCTATCCCATCCCATACGGTTTCATTAAATAAAGTGGTCTATTTGAGTACACCACCTCCTAGAGAATCTCCATTAATTCCAAAGATATTCATGACAATAGAACCATTAATTGACAAAATTCTTGTCCAAGATGAATGGAACAAATTTTAGGGATTTTAATTTTTTCATCAATTCATTCTTGTAACTATTACAAGGAAACATTATTAATAATATAGGGTCCTAGTTTAACTAGAAGGATAATGCCATCAAGACTTATAGTCTCATATGTGATCATTTTTCATGTACTGAATTTTATTTATATTTTGTAAATTTGCTAATTGATAGAAATTTGGAAAAAATGTACATGATTTTTTTTTTAATCTATAGAAACATACACAATTCCTAGATAGAAGAATGCAATAGCTTCCCTTCACTTAAAAATGAGGAAAATCATTTTCAGGGACATACCTGCTAAGTGTTGAGGATAATGGGGTAAATTAATGACCATGTATCTCAGCCATGATGTGCCTTTTGCGTACAATGTGTCATTTTGTGTCTAAAGCAAGAGAAACCATTATTTTATATTTGGGAATGCAATGCCATTATGTATATTGGGCCCAATGTTCCATGTTATAAAAAATGTATAACTAGATAACTTTTGAATATAAGTACATGGATTTCGATATGTATAGTGAATTTTTAATGTCTCAATTATTTATTATTTTTATGGTGCTACTTATGGTTAACTTTATTTTATGTTTATTATAAAAAATGTTGATGATTAATATGATCGGTACATAACCAACAAAATTGTAAATTTGGATCACTTTGTAGGATGCATGGCATAACTAAGTCTCAATCGTTTCACATTCACAAATTTATAAACTTATGTAATTTGGGGAATCAAAATAAAAAAATGAAAATACTATGTTGATAATTTTAATTCGATTTAATATCGATTTTATTGTTCCCATGTGTACATGTTTGATTGTACATTATTTTTATGTCATGTCTCATTTTATTAGTCAATTTGTCAAATGATAATGAAACATTGTATATGTAAATTCATATTTGGAGAAATACAAATGACGCACAATTTGTCTCTCTAACCAAGAAGACAATATATGACACACATAATCTTATTTATTAAAATTCGAATTGACCATATATAACTCACCAAAAAACACCATTTCTACAATTTATGTTACAAGTCTAAGGTTTTATGATTCGAGTGTCAAAATTGAAGAGCATGGGAATTTGTTAGGTCCCTTTAATACTAGTGTATCCCTTTATTGTTATTGTTAGTATATCCCCTTATTGTTATTATTATGCCCCATGATAGCCCACTATTGTTATTGTTGTGCACTTTATGTTATTATTGTTAGGTCAACTAGGATTATATTGTGACCCCATATATAGAAAGGAGGTTTTCTCATTTGTATAATCCAAGAATTTTTCATTTATGTAATGTAAAGGAGGCTTATGCTCAAAGTGGCTGATTTGTAAGTCGGTGATATTTCTTTTCTTCTATATTTGGAGTTGGTTTCATAACATTTGGTATCATAGCTTTGGATTCTAGGGTTTCGCTACTTCAAACATGTCATCGTGGAATTTTCGCTATACCCTTTTTTCTCCAAATGTTAAGAAGTTAAAATAACCCATTTGAAAAACACTCCTGAGGAACTTCTTGTAAAAATTTTAGATGTTGGTTTGCAATATTTTTGAAGATATGATCTGTGGAAGTTAGCGTTTTTTCAGGCTCCTGAATTTCATCTCAAAGAGGTGACCTTGGGAAAATCATCATAATTCTCTCTCTCAGCATCATATTGGAATTTTGTAAGAATTGGAAGAAATTACATAGACTTTGGTCTCCTTTGTATCAATTTCATAGAGGGAGGAGGAACAATGACACGTGGCACACTGTACAAGTTTGCTCTATTGAACCAGTGCATAATTAGGTCATTGTGGGAGATTGTGCATAACTTTGTCTTTAATAATCTAAATCAGGTCTGGCCTATGGAATTAGAAAAAGGACGTACAGGGCTAATACAGGACCAAAGCTCAAATATTGGAGATCCAAAATTACAAAGATACATCAGTTTCAATATAGACCTCCAAAAAAGAAAGAAAAAACTATGTATTTTTTAAACAAGTTTGCATAACTTTTGTTTGAAAAAATAGTTTCAAGTGGTTCCAAGGGAATATTGAAGCATAGATATTAGTATTTATTTATATAATTCCTCCCAAAAATAATTCCACACCAATTAATCCCTCAGAAATATCTACTATGATGCATGAAGAGGAATAATTGCAGTATGACATATCAAAATTACAGTACTAAGTGAAACATATTTTGATCTTACAAAGAGCAACAAAATATGACATAGATGGTTTAATATCAGACATGAAGGTTAATTTGGATGGTTTGAAGGATCAAATGAAAGCTAATATGGATGATAAAGCAGTGGAATATCACATCTAGCATCAACAACAAGTTCTCCAACAATTAAAGGATAACCTAACGTTGGTGCAAAATCAAATGAAACAACATGAAGATAAACATCGCAGCAAAAGAAGTTTTGAAGTAGACATGGAAACAATAACTCAACAATTATGAAATAGATCAATCCTAGATTATCTCAGCAAGTGGAAGAACTTACCCGCTAAATATTCCACATGGGAGGATGAGAATTTTATACAGAAGCATCAAGAAATAATCAAGCGTTGAGGACAACACTCGTTTGAAGGAGAGGGGCATGTTAGGTCCCTATAATACTAGTGTATCCCCTTATTATTATTGTTAGTATAACCCCCCTTATGGTTATTATATTTCCCCATAATATCCCATTATTATTATTTTTTCTCCCTTAGATTATTATTGTTAGGTCGACTAGGATTATATTGGGACCCCATATATAGAAAGGAGTTTTTTTCATTTGTATCATCCAAGAATTGTTCATTTATGTAATGTAAAGGAGGTTTCCCCCTCGAAGTGGCTAATTTATAAGGGGTTGATATATATTTTATTCTATTTTTAGAGTTGTTATAACATCATTTCT